>JAVQJG010068186.1:0-18905 GCA_036024015.1 Craterocephalus amniculus | reverse complement strand
GTCGTAAATTCATAAGGAAGAAACCGTATTCATAAATGAGAATTCGTATTTGTAATTTTTGAAGTTGTAACTTTTTAAATTGTATTCTCTCAGAAAAAATACACAATGAACATTTTATGTGGGATTTTACAAAGATGTGAATTTACAATTTTTTGTTTATGCACAACTTTATATGATTATGCACGGTTGTCGTTTTGTGCGCACAAATTCTATTTGACAGCTATCTTCCACCATACAAATGTCTCTTCCTGGTGAGGAAAAAATGAAAAGATACACACATACTAGCATGTGGTGCAAGTCTGGTTACCATAAAGGTAAAAACTTGTTTCTGAGTATAACAGATCCGTGCTATCTCTTACTTCTGAACAAGGATTTTTGAGCTCAAAGTAACTCTGCAGCTAACTTTACTATCAAAGTTTTGCTCACTTCATCACAGACAGTCACATCTGTAGAACGAAGCTTGAACCTGTCAAGTATGGCTGAATAGAGCCAGCAAACATCTCGACTCTGAGTGAGCACATGGACATTTTGCATATTAGGTCTCCAATGAGAACAAGCTGCCCTACTTGGATTTGCACGGATTTGCTAATTAAACAAACCACAGGAGGATGCGGGGTGTCAGCGGGTCTGCTCGACTGAGAATCAGTGCAAGAAAAGAGGAGGAACGACTTAAAGCAGCAGTAAAGTCAAAACAATGCCTGAAGATTAGAGGTGGAAGGCTGTGGCTTGTTGCCCGTCATATTACATCAGAGTTTCACGACATTGTGAAAGTGGCTGTAATTGTGCGGAGCTCCCGGGTTCCCACCACGCCTCTGCTCGCTGTGGACGTTTGCCACTGAGCATCAAAGGATGCTGAATGAGTCATGCAAACAAAAGCTTGTCTACCTAAGGTGAGGTAGGCGATATGCATTCTCAGCATCACAAAGGATTTACACATGATGTCATCCGTGAAATTTTCAAAGGCATCTCCCTCATCACAGTGTTAAATAGAGATGACAATGAGCTGAATGAAAATGAAATCTGCTTTCATTTGCATTAGCCGGAGCAGAAAGAGGATAAAAAGGGAACTTACTGGACAGAGGGAAGACAGACACAAGCCGGAGATCCTGAAAGATATTCCTTTGGCTGGGATTGTTCTCTTCCTCCTGTTCCCCCTCTCTGTCTCTCTCTCCTCCTGCCTTCTCTACCCCTCCTCTTCTCACCACAGCAAGATGCTGCCTGGACCAGTGCTCATTGTCATGGCAACCGAGACGGGGGGAATCTCATGTGACCGGATCTCCCGGAGCTCTGATTGGCCAGATGCAATGAAGTTAGCAGGGAGATACGGAGCGGTGGGTGATGTCACACGCCCACCCGTTCACAGATTGGAGGAATCCTCAGCCTGCCAGCGCACACACAGACACAATGGCCCCCTGCTTAAGGTGGGGTAGATACGAGGTAGAACTACCGCTGACGCTTTGACTGACAGCTCCGTCTTTAGTTTCCTCTCATCTGCGAGGCTGTCGCTGCCCCAAAATATGCTCCAAACTGCCAGGGGCCAGAATGCAGAAATAACATGAGACATATAAGAACACCCATATGAGGCTGGTTGACCTGCTGGTCTATCGCACTTCAGCCTCCTACAGGGGCCGCACGGGGCCTTTTTATAGAAAAAGCAGAAGCCAAACAGAAGAATAGCTGCTGCTGTTCATTCTTATAACACAGTAAAAATCATAATGCATGAAAACAAAACAGGGAGATGAACACCGCAGACAACTTGCTGCTGTGCTGATAAGTCTTATTTTTTAATGGAGATATTCTACTGATACTGCAGTTTTTTACCCCCCTGCTCTCTCGCTTTGCCCTCCTTCCTGTCTGGTTATTGTTGAATAAAGGCCACTTTAGCCCCAAAAGAACAAAAAAAATTGATTTTGAGCCAGGAATGAAGCTTCATCGAGCTGTTGATTGAAAGGAAAACATCTTTCTGTTCATTCGGGCAATGCAAAAGCAAATTAATACATTTATGAAAAGAGCTTTGTGTTTTATTTCCCATTTTAGGGAAACTAGGTCTCTGTCAGTTTCATGCTCACCCCCGGTGATGACATGAGTGATCGGGAGTGATCATGTTCCAAGCTTGTTGTCCAGACTGTTGTGTAACTATCCTGGAAACAGGCCAGTTCTGCCAGAGACCAGAGATGATCTTGTTCTGGAGGAATTATTATTTTTCTGATAGAAGAAAGAACTTGGTTCAGCTGATGACAACTCAAAAGCATGTTTCTCTTTCTCGCCCACAGCTATCAAAGCCTTTATTGCTGCTGTTCACCTAGATTGTTTATTTTTTATTCATTAATTGTATTTGTTTGGGTTGAGATGACATGTAGAGAGATGTGGTAAAAGAGGTGTGTGTGTGTGTGTGTGTGTGTGTGTGTGTGTGTGTGTGTGTGTGTACTCCTCCTCTTTCTCATGGAAAAAAGGAAAAGCACACATTCCGCTGACTTGTCCTAACACACTGTAGGTCTTCAGACTCTCATGCAAACTATTATCTAAAACAGACAAAGAGATAGGCTCTGAGGCAAACATACCAGTAAAACATTTTAAATGGAATCGTTCTGCTTTAATGTTTCGTAGACATTTACTCACAGATGTTTTCAGGACTTCATGTTACCGTAGAAGACGATGTCCTGTAGACGATGCACTATGCAACCATTTTACCTCTAATGCCATAAGTGGGGAGTGAAATTTATTAATAAAATATGCATCGCTGTCTCCGAAGCAATCTGCTTCCCTATACCCCAGAGACATTGCACATGTAGGTGGTTTGAAGAATAATTAGCAATGCTGTACTATCAGGGATCACAAGTTTCTTGCCCGTTGCTTTAGGCCTGCCGTGTGTTTCATGAGTTCCTGAGAGCTTTTGCATGACTTTATGCTAAAAACATGGCTCAAAACCCTGTTTTATGCAAGTTATCATTTGTCTTCTGCCCCCTGATGAATACAGTAGCAACATAATGCACGGAAATCATTTTCGCATATCACACTGTAATTAATGTCAAATATAAAAAAATATTTTTGCTATTCCTTTTTAAGGACCAAATAAAGACTTTGTATAGAAGGTTTTGACATTTCTTTCCCTGTTTTATGGCGTCAGGTTTAAATTAGCTAATTCCACCACTTACATGAATGAATGAATCTTACTATACACTATACATATATGGAAAATAAACATTAAAAATGCCAAAATAACGGCAAATAATACAGTAAATAACAAATTGTAAAATGACGTTAAAATCTGCTAACGAGAATATAGTTTATTGCTGTACTTTTACACGGCATCTTTTGTTTTACTTTGGCTTTTAAGTATTTAGTAAAAGATGATAGCACATATAACAACAATTAAATTATCTATAAATACGGACATTCTGACCCCCAGGGAAGAGGTGCTGGTTAAGGGCCCTGCTAAGTTGAATGTAGGAGCCATTCATTACGTTTTAGTAAAATTTAACCCTATGATGCTGTATATATCTGATACATAAAATTTTAAAAGAAAAAACTGCTCAAAATGCTGTTGTACACAGTCTGATCCTTGTTTCCCGTCCTGTTTTGGATATAAAATAATATAGATATATTACAGGGGAGTAGTAAATACAAAAAGATTTTTTGTTTAACACTTTGTTGACTGACTGAAGAAAGGCTTCAGATTGACATGCTATTTTATGTTCAACATTTTTATTTACAGTCTATTTTAGTAATATTTTAGGTGTTTCTCCATTAAGTAGAAATATAAGACAAACTGAAATAATTCACAAAACAATTATTTGACAGATAAACTTTAAAAAATCACTTTTGATTCGGTGACATGTTTAGGAAGCTTATGATTCCAATTTGTATAAATATTCCATATTGATGCTGCCCCCTTTTACCTAAAGTCATGTACTGAGCATGCTCTTTGCCCCCCTCCACCCTGTGTGAGCATGAAAGCAGCAGATGAAGGGCATAATGAGAGCTGTGATACTAATAAGTGATCTCATCATGTTCATAGCCTGCCATCAGGAACCAGTTATGGGCCACTGAGCACTGAGAAGGACATGAGGAGGAGTTGGAGAGGCTCTGAAAACATCTCATGTGCTTTCTATTCTGTGCTTTTGCCTTTTATTTTTATTTTCAAACAAAAATTTGTTGCATGTTTTGAACTATTAAAGAACAAATTTTGAATATTTTGAAAAGTTCTGACCACAATTTGAAAAAAACATTAAAAATACACAAATGAATAAATAATAAAATAACATGTAAAAAGTTATTTTCATAATTCAGCAAAAGGAAACGTGGGTCTAGGTTTATAAATTCAAAGTCAATTTGCCTTTGAAGAAAGCAAAGAAATATTAACTAAATCAGAGAAAATGTAAGTCATTTTATGTTCAGAAAAATAATGGATATATTCTACTTAGATCTGAATGTATAGAGGGCTTTGAACTCAGGCAGATAAAAACAAAGTGAACAGTAAAATGATCAAGACCTGAGAATCAGCGTGAAAGATTATTCGAAAGATTAACGAGAAACTCTTACCTAGAAAACATAGTTAACAAAAGTAGTTCATAAGGTAGAACAATGATCCAAATAACAATAGCTGGAAAAATAGCGATGACAGCACAAACATGAACAAACATCATTAAAATCATAAACACCACGCTCTAGAAACACCTCGTCGACACCTTGAACTCTTTTTTTTCTTCAGATCTGCCTTCATTCATGATAGACAAGAGGGTCAGTGAGATTTACATAAACACACAAAAATATATCTAAATTATATTGATATTAATTTACATAAATCGTATAAAATATAATATTTTTTAAAGCCAATAACTGATGTCCTCTACAGCTGGAGTTTATGTAACCACCAGACTGTTACTGGGAGGATGAACTTGATAATAGTGGAATTCCTTAAGTAACTTCTAGGCATCAACATTAATCAGGGCATGTCATTAAAACGAAAATAAAAAAGGAAATTAATGGATAAAGTAAAGTGTTCATCATGTACTAAACAATTATGCTCAGAAAACTTTGATTATGAATCTAATTCCCAGTAAAATGTCTTAAAACACAACAAAATAGATAACTGAGGTTACTTGTCCCACCTTATATATAAAGTAACTGTTTGAACCCACAGATAAACACTACATGAAGCCTCTCGGTCCAGACAAGCGATATTGAAAAAGGCCTTCTTAGAATCACATCAGCATTTTAGGTCACAAATCCAGCCAGTGCTGTAACTTGAACATTTAATTTCCTCCAGAACTCTAGGCACTAACCCTGTACAAACACCAGCAAAGTCAGCTGCAGTCAGCTGCTCCTGGACATGATGTGTAGCAGGAGAAAAGTCCACAGTGTGTGTGAGGAGGTAGGGGGTCCAGGCCAGGAGTCAAGTCGGTCAACAATCACTTTCCAAGTCAAAAGACACCAGCAGTGTCAAAGCAGGGAGAAAGAGCAAACAATGAGCCCAGATTTCAGGAGGTCTGACTGTGTCCGTGGTCAGTCTGGGCAGGTCTAAATTTAGCTCTGTGTGTTTAGGAGACCTTAGAGCAGGGCTGAAGCTGCAGCAGTGGTCAGGGCGTGGCCACGTTGAGCCCATTTCTCACACTGTCGGCCTTTAAAATTGTCCATGAACTGCTAACATGGTAGGTTACAAACCCAGCCCTTCCTATGAGTTAAAAGGGCTCAAATGGCTGTGACCCTCTGTCCCCGCGTCAATCCTGATCCTCAGAAACACCTATTAATGCTTCAGACCTAAGTATGGCTGCAAATGTCATGACACTGCGTTGTCCAGGGCTAAAGGTTGTGTAGTCGATATCTATATTGGACTGGTCATGAGCAGTTTTGGTAGACGGAATATTTCATGTTTTCTGCATTTAAAATGTTCCCAACAAGAAGCCATGAATCTTACACTGTAAAAAATATCTTTCAAGATTTCATTTGTGATTGAGTTTCCATCAAACACAAGAAAAAAATCCTAAATTAGTCTTAGGCTACTTCTCAAATATGTGTCTGTGAACATAAAATGTGAAATACATACAGCTTTGAATGCAAATGCTAATAATGCCAACCCTGTTAGCAATTTTATGTTCTGTCTGTACATTGATCATTTTCTTAATTATCTTTTTTTCCTTGCATTTTCCAGGATGCCTTTAAAGGTTGCACAACTTTTTTCCCTCTCTCTACAGCTTTGAGGTGTTAAATGGAGACTACTGTCACAAAGGCTCATAACGGACTTCATGTCTACTATTGTTCCCATTGGGAGACCTAAGCTGAAGCATTAATCAAGCTGCACTTTAGACCTCACTAGGTCCGTTACTTGTTCGAGTAAGCCGTTAATGCTAACAAGCATGTTGTTGTTAAGCTGTAGGCTACAGTGATCACCGTGTGTTAGCATGGCAGCATTAGCAGATGATCAAAGACATATGATTTTATTTTTACAGTTAGAGCACGAGAAGCACCAAAACAAATGTCCACTGTTCCTTCAACATTAACGGTGAACTAACATGTGGTGGAACGCAGCCTCTGTCAATACATCCCTGCCAAGATGTCCGCTGCTGCTGACTTGTGGGGAATATAAATATCTGCGGGACATTTCAGGTCCATGCATCCAGTTGTCAAGCTATCTATCTCACAGCACGTTGCGGTGGTGCTAAAGGAAATTTCAGGCACTAATCACTTACTGTAAGTTATAGGGACACATTTATGGCTTCATGGATACAACATTTCATTTCATTCTCCACTACTAATATTACAAACCAGACCTCAGCCAAAGGCTCTGAATTCAATAAAAACACATTTTTACACAATCCCTTTCTCCAACACACCAATACAATACAATTAAATAGTCCAAAAATGTTTTAAGCTTCAGAAAACTAAATATAATTTAAGACATGATTGTAAAATTATTTTGCCATTCTGCAGAAACGGAGTAAAACAAAGATGCTTGTCTTTTGTGGGGGGTAAATATTGCAATAAACTTAGTAAAGAAATTAAATGCTTAAGAAAAATATCTTTCCTTTCATGTGAATAAAGATATATTTTGATTAAACTTACCCATCATTCATCTTTTTCAGAGCCCTGATAGCTGATGCATATAAGGAAATGTTGCTGTAATAAGTCACAAGTGGAATTAGTCTTTCCATAGTTAAGGTGGTTGTTACAGGATGTACCCACGCTGTAATTAAAAAGCTGTCTCACAGTTAAATAGGCTGGGGAAAGGCCATGCCTGAGTGGTCTGAGAAGGATTTCTGATGTGCAGTCTCTATGTGCAAACAGGCAGCACGTAGTGCACTAATCAGGAGTGACACATACCAAAGAGCACCTTTCTATTCTAATAATGATCTTGTACAAAATCAACTGAAAAAGTGCAGTGAATTTAATAGAAACTGTGCAATTCTAAATGTGATATTTTCATTTAAAGGAATCAGTCATTAGCCTACTTTAAAGACGTATTACATAGCTTTCCAACCTTAAAACTCAGTGACATGCTAGACACACGGATGCAAGGAAATGGATCGTTGCATCTTAAGTGGTTAAATTAGACGAATAACATCATGCTATGAAGATAAACCTGTTGTAGCTAGAAGACATAATGATGTAAACGCACCAGATTACAAGAACACATTAACAATATGCTGCACGCAAACCTCTTACAGTCTGTATAACACATATGTTTCAGGCACGTCAAAGGTTTAGTTCAGGTTATAATCACCTTAAAGCCAAGTTTGTACCTTTTCATAACAGAATTTTGTCTTATTGTATAATCATGGTTCCCATATTTTCTGCAAATCCAGTAGATTTGTTTAGACTAGTGAACAAAGGAGAAGAACAGAGTTCACAGCTACACAGCTACACAGGGAACACACAAACAACTTCACCCAGATCACAAGCTATTCATTCATCCAGTTTTCAGGCATTAATTTGAACAACACATTTTTTGTCAAAATGTTGTTTCAGCACTTCACTAGTTTTAGGGGTTTTCCTCACAAAATATGACCCAGTCCCCTCTGAGTGGTCAGCCGTTTGCTAAACTGGAGGCCAACAGCTCATTCTTTGTTAGAGGAGTAAACGAGCAAATAAAAAAGGTGATGTGATAATATGTTGCCTTGAGGAATCATGCAAGAAGGAAAAAAGAAAAAACCTGTGCAACAAGTAAATCATTGGTTGATGAACAGTTTTCTGTGAGAGAACGTTTCTCTTTGGGCTTTGTTATTTTACAGACCTTTAACATTCTTATGGAATACAACAAAAAATAAGGAAAGACGATTCTTAAAAAGACATAATTCAGTGCTTAAACTTTAAAAGAAAAATGAAATGATCAAATATTTAAGAAACCTCAGCCAGAACTAGAGTTTTCTTTTTTATCCTGAAAGTCAGCAGAATGCTTCTGAAGCCAGACTAAACCAACAGCTGTTTACACTGTTGGGTGTTTGGGTTGGACATGTGGTGACAAGGATCAACTATACAGTCATTCAAGGTCATTCTGCTGCACACACCAACAGTCTGCTGCTATTTTTTAAGAGAAATGCTCCTTATTTGTTGGTCAGTGGTCATTTCAATGAATATTGCCCACTAGCAAGCAGCTGTTTCTAACTGTCTGACGTCCTGGTGGTTTGGTCTATTCAGGTAAACCTGAATTCTCACGGACTATCCTAGTGTAACTCTACCCTTACTGTACATCCTTGACTACTGTAACTTTAGTTTCACTCTTTAGGACCCCAATTGTTAAAGATATGCAGTAGACATTTTATATCTATCAACGATGCCAAACTCATTTTAATTCATGAAGCAAGATTCAGCGGAATTTGATCCGAAGTGGACCAGACCAGTTAAAGAATAGCATAGGCCTTATAAAAACAAAATTTTCCCTTTTCTTTGGTTTATTGATGTACAAGGGCATTATCAGGATGTATTTAATAAACCATCCCTTTTCAAAACATATTACAACCAACCTGAAATTTCTTGTGTGTATTTTGAAAATACAGAATTTCATGCTTAGAGTTTCTAACCTTATTTTAAATGTACATACCTGTACATTTGTATGTCTGTGCGTCCTGACCACCTGAACTGCGTCACGTCATTACACAAACTGAAGTAAAATCTATAAGTGATGAATATAAACATTTATCCCATTGCTTTGAAAATGTTTTATCTTTAAACATAAGCAATGTAACATCACATGGGAGTATAAGTAAAAGCAGTTACTTAAAAAAACAACAATTGCAGTTATGTCTTTTTGATCATTTTTGGAATAACTTAACTCTTCCTGCAGGCCAGAATTGGCTTCTGTGCTGTGTGTTAAACTAAAGCTGAATTTGAATTGTTTCTTGCCTCTGACTACTAAAATGTGGCTTTTGTCTTCTTTGTCAGATAACATATGGAAACTTAAAATGCCAAAAACCTAAATATGAACATGAGCTTTTCCTTTCTCTGCTTCCATTTTGCATTCTACTTGCAGCTCCTACAGTATGAGCAGATGTTGACTCAGTAATTCCATATCAGGCTGAGGTCACAGTTTCTGTAGAGCCTTGAACATGATACAGAGTGGCCATGATGGTCACGTTCTGCAGCCTTCACAATGAGTTTGTGCACAAACGCTGCCTGCGGACAGAAACCAAACCCGTCCTTCGACCATAGAGCTTAGTCCACAGATACGTGCGACCCATTCTTATCCCGTACATAAAGACACACTGATGCATCTTTGCTTTGTGTGAGAGGTTAGCAGCGAGTAGTGCTGCTGGGGGCTGAGCATGAACAATCAATCATGTAAAAAACTTGAAGTACAATTACATTTTTTTAAAGAAAAAAGGTGACTCTTAGATATCTAAAGACAGCAAAGACTTCAAAACAAAGCTCATGTCCCGTATTGGCAGATTCAGGTTAATGGCCGAGGTCAGAAGTGACAGACTGAACCAAGTCGTCAATGAATCTCCAAACACAGCCCATTAGTGGCGTCTAATTGATTTCTCTCTAATCAGACATGAGTTGTACACCCAGGGCAGATTCACAGCTGTCACTCTCTCGTTGGTTTATTTGTAATCACATAAATTGTGGTGGTGTGAAATATTTTATATCCATCCATGCGTCCCCTCTTCCTCTGCTCACCTAAAAATTCTCACTGTCTATTTTATCAGACCAGTTTCCTGGTGTTTAAAGAGCAGTCGTCTCCAGCTGTTCAAATATTGTGACATGTGATCTCCTTCTGGCACAAAGAGTGCTCGTAAAGAACGAACAGGACACAAAGACTGGATGAACAAGGATCCAATCCCTTTGGCTCATCCTCACATAACCTCACAGCAGTGTTTTTTATTGTGTTCTGATGCACTTCATGCGGAGCAGCTTCCTCTGCCCTCTGAGAATAATCCCCATGAAAAGAAACACACCACTGCTATTGAAAGTTCACCACCTTCAATCATGTAAAACAAACACCAGGAAATCAGAGAAGTATTATCTGCATAAAATCACATGGTTAGAAAATATGACCTTAAGCTGTGGTTTTTTAGACCAAAGCCTCAACATGGGTAGATAAAGTAATCATTATATCCACTAAAAGAACAAAGCTGCTTTTGTTCTGTTGTTTCCCTGGGTTTTAACTTCTTAAGAAGCCATAAAATGCCTTTTATTCATCCTGTTGCCACTTGTGATCTCTGTGCTGCTGTGGGACTTTTATCAGATAAAGCTTCAGGTTTTAACCCACGACTCATTTCTAACTCCTGCTGTCATCATTACCTACAGCCAACAGATTCTGAGGGGCAAACGATACTGAGGCTGAACTGACTGAAACTCAAAGTTCACCAGTAAAAGGATCCAGCACCCTCATAGCATTATTGATGCTAGCAGACACACGATCTGTTCTGTTTGATGCAGTGAGACAAGACTAGCCGAAAACCCTGAAACCAGACATGCAGATCTCAGGGAAGCATTCTGGTTGATGCTGGTAGTGCACAATACCAAAATGTATCATATAAATAAATAAACAAATTTATATGTATTATTTTTAATCATGGCTGTCAAAATTAAATAAATAAATCTTAATGTAGTACCATAGCACATTAATTCATAAATACACTTTAATCCTCCTTATTTATGAAGACTATGACAGTTTTCCAACCTTATATTTACCCGATTCTGATATCATATTAATAACTGTCATTGCAGGAAGGGGGTGGAGTGGCTGCGAACACCAATGTATCTTGGGGGTCGTGGCTCAAATAGTCTGGTCATATAAAGGGTAAAAGAAATGCAGTGCAGTAGATTAAATCAAATAGAGTGTGGTTTCTTCTTCTTTGTTCCATTTGCTGGCTACATGTTATACTGTGCAACACTGCCCCCATGGTTTCTAGTGGTACTGCTCTGTTAGCAATGTCTGGCGGTGCACCTTTAAGCCGTCTAAAAATGGACCAAAATATGCACATTATGCACATAACGCAAAGGATGGACATCTGCATGCTAATGCAGATTTACCACTCTGCAGGGATTCTCAAACTGGTCCTCAGGGGTAGATGTCCTGCAGGTTTTAAAAGTTACTTTCTGCAACACATCTGTTTCAGACTGAATGTGGAGCTCTGTAGAAGTCTGCTAGTTAGCTACTGATGTGAGTAGGATTCAGAAGGAAAACCTCTAAAACCTGCAGGGTGGCGATCCTCAAGGAGCAGGATTGAGAACCCTGGCAAAAAGCATGAATGAGCCTTAAGGCTTCATCCACCAAGAGACAGAATTGAAGCTGTTTGCAGGGTTTGCGGGAGAGGAGGGGCTATGGAGTCATTGGTTCCGGAAAGAAGTTGTCAGGTTTATAGGCTTTTTTTTTTTAAAGGAGTTTTTCCTTGAACCCAAAAGGCTGGTTCCATGTGGACGAAACATCTAGTAACAGGTACACCCAAACTCGTCTTGATGTGGACATGACCTTCGCAAGAAAAGATCCTTCAAGCTCGAAATTCTTAATTCGGTCAACGTGTATAACAAAGTCAAGGCCCAATTTAGCTTGCTGGGAAATGGAAAACAGATCTGTAGTCTCTGAATTACTGTAAAAGATGAGAAAATCACCTCGGAATCCAGCTTTCCTCATTATCCCAGAGCTGAGCCATGAGCTCATTTAAGAGGCCTTTCATGGAGTGTGACATGTCCGATGATGAGGCGCTACAGTCTTTGCCAATCATGAGCTCTCGGTACATGGAATAATAGTCTGATGCGGGAACTGACCATGACGTTACATCATCATGATTATTAGTTAGCTTTTGATACATCCCCAACTTTAACTATATTTATGCAACAGTAGGTAGTATATTGGAAAGGAACATGTATTCCAAATGAGGATAAAATATATAAATACAAGGTTAATTTCTCTTTATGTTTGTTTTTCAGGAGGAAAAGAAAGAGGCAGTATATGGCTCAAACTGGGACACATGGATTCAACCCAAACTTGGCATTTCATGTCTCTCAGGTACGGCCTGAACTTGTCTGTGGATCTGAAGGTGCGCTTGTGCACATGTGAGAGTGACTCACATTTGGCTTAGCGCTCATCCTAACATCAGCTCTGATCTGCGACCTCACGTCTTTCTTTTCTCTCCATCTCTCCCCCACATTTCGCCAAACTGTGGAGCTTATTATTTACAGAGGAAGTGGAAGTTTTCTAATATCGCCCATTAAACAAACTTTAAAGAATCACTCCACTGAGTCGTTCCAACATTTACGCCCATGAATCGCTGGAGAAATTAAACTTCCAAAACATCTGGAGGCGGATGTAGTGAGTACAGCGCACATGTCACACAGAGGCAAGGCTGGCATGAAGCGAGACTGAATGCACAAAAATATAATTACAGGGCATGTCTTGTAAACACAGCTGGATATTACCCAGAAGAACAACATTCATTTAAACTAGAGCTGGCATCCCATAATTTTCTCATCCAGTGAGGGTGTATAACAGTGACTTACGGGCTATAAATCCTGTAGTCTAGTCTCCTCACATTATGTCTGTTATGATATCTGATCTGCTCCATGTTCATGCAGCAACCTTCCCTGACCAAACCGGGACAACCAGGATGAGGTAAATTGGGATTTAATAGAAAAATCTTATAGTGTGTTGTGGAACCACTCTTACCTCAATGAGGAGGAATTTACAGCGAGCAAAAAAAAAAAACAAAACAAAAAAAACAGTGCAGCCCAGAGTCTTCAACGACTCTCTGCAAGCGAAGATTCCCACAGTCCTTTCAGCAGGTTGGCTGCAGCTCAAGCAGTTCAAGGTGGTACAGAGAAGAGGATTATGAAAAAGGAATGAACATCATTTTTCATCCAATCCCTCCTGTTCTTCCGCTGAGGGCCGCTCATGCTCACTTCTCTATCCCTGACCTGTCAGCCAGCCTTTCTTTAATCATGAACTCAACTGGGACTTTTTATGTCTGCAGCCTAAATTTCCACAACAACTGCTCCCCGACAAGTTTATGCACAAGACCGCTAGTCCATTGTGTCATTCGGGATGGTTACTAGGTTACGGTTGTATTTGTTTTGCACTGTTGTGATGAAGAGGCCCAGTCCAAGACGGAGCGTGAGACAGAAAAGTTACATTTAAAAGGAAAAAAAGAGGATTTCTAAACATTTCTTTTATCATGGGATGGAATGTAAAAATATCAAAGTGTTTTAACAAAAAGTCTGAACTGGAAAAGAGAATTTTAATCTAAACAAATTTAACTTTCTCTTTTGTGAGCAGAAATCTGTCTCTATGCCACCGTCGGTCCCAGTTTGGAAGGACAGGTGCAAAGAAAAACTTAAGTGTAGTTTTGAGACCCCACCCCCCCAATGTACGTTGGATCTATTTATGAATATCTGCCCCCAAGTCTGACCTCAGCCCCCTCCCCACCACCCCAGAGGTGAGGAACTTGCTCCTTTAGCTGCTGCCACAGTTCAGAGCTGCCATCTTGTTTTCTGCTGATCTGCTTCACACCCCCGTCTGCTTGCTCACCTCTCCCCATGTAAAGGTCGGCTTCAGAGCAGACAGACAGGAATCGACACGCTTACATCTTGAGAAAATTCATCATATCGGCAGGGAAAACAAACAACATGCAGCTAAAGCTGGGGTCATTGCTTGCAAACTCAGCATTGATAAATTACCAGGAGAATACAATGACCTCACAAATGATTTCATTTTTTTCCATCCACAGCAACTTATTGGCTAAGATAAGTCTTTGTCATTATTTTCATCAAGTGATTTGGTCTCATTTATCTAAAACTAATCTGTGGACTGATGATAACTCTATCTGCTATCTGAGTATCAGGTAGGTTTTTTAGTGAAAGAGTTTCCTGGGACTGTAACACCACATGTTCTGGTCTGATTGGGATACATTCAGCATTTGTTCTCTTACTCTGCAGAAATTAACACAGTTCCTTTCACAAAAACCAAGAACATACAGTACTGTGTCCTTTATTTGGTCACAAATATCAGCTTTCATTTGTGGAATGATCCATCTGATTCTGTGACACATATACACATAAATCTATGTTAAACTGCTGCAGAAACAACTTTTTCAGGTGACTTTTATGTACAAAAGCCACTTTTACTGTAGCAATCTACATTTGTGAAGCTGGAGTGTAAGTATGTGTTAACGGCATTCGAGAGACGATAAGCGGATCATAAAACTGACTCCTATTTTTCAGCCACACCTCTAAAAACCTTAAAAATTGTCTCCTCCTTGATTTCATTCCATGAGATTTTTTCTCTATGACCTGTTCATGGCATTAGCACCAAAAATATTTCATGTCGATATAAAATCATCCAATCTGACCAGCAAAAGTCTGTTTATTTGGCCTTTAAAAGAATAGCAGATTTTTCCCTGACTACCAGTTTCCTCTTGTATGAGTAGGGTTACCCTGACCAATGCTGCCATGGATTGGAGCCTCTAAAGACTGGTCATCAGATTATGAGTGGCTGGGGATCCTTGGTTTTATATGCTGCCACATGATATTTATAATATTAATATTAATAAAGCTGAAGTTTGTGGTAAGCATGACCAAGATGGGGCCCGCGAGATGGAAATGGAAACAAAGCAGAGCTGACAGATATGAAAATATCAAAGTTCTCCTGAAGTTTGTTGCTTTGTGTAAACAGTTTGACATTACAGTAAAATTTGTTCTTATGATTAATGTAGAAACACTTTGTAGCTGAGCAGTCACCTCTAAGCATGAGAAAGAAACGGTAAGTCTTGTCATTTCTCCCACAACCGCTGCATTTTCATGCTACTGCTTATTTTTGGTTGTAATAAACAGTAAAACCTCCTCAGACATCATGAGTCCTACATGATTCACGCTTCAGATGAACTGTTGCACATCCCTGTGAAATTTGACCACTTTCCTGTCAGATTTGGACGCGTACACATTATGAGAGCTGCAGACATCGGCGTGTATAAAGCACCTTAAATGAAACAGAGTTAAAATGCAACAGTAAGTGAAACTATTTACCAGGGACCCGCCAATCTTCTTTCCTTCATTTCTCAGGCTGCACTCCCCTCTAGCCTCTTAAATGTCAGATGTTGCCTTCATCTAAACCAAGTTAGAGTGTTAAACAAGCAACACAGAAGCAGCAGAACACACATCACATGTCTCTAACATGGCATTTAAATTACAACACATGCTTTCCTCTGTTACACACCAAGGTTTTTCTTTCTTTTTTTTTGACATGCACAATTGTTTTCTCATGAGGAGCTGCATAAAGTGGCTAATGGTAGTTTTGGCCGGTGTGTTACTGCTCTAATAGTTTTTATATCTGTCGTTGTTACATGTGCAATTAAACAGAAACCTGATACAGGAGTCAGACCTCATGCTCATATGGTGCCCATATGTCTGCTGAACATTCAGCTCATAATTAAACATCGACCCACATTTTTGATAGCAAGCTTTTGCTTTGGAGCCAAAGAAAAGGGATGAAAAAATGTCTCCTTAGCTCCCCTAAGTTTTGTTTTCTTCTCCACTGGGTCCTCTGACCTCCTTTCAGGCTGATGGCGTTTATCTTTGCCTTAAACATCAAAGTGGAGAAGCTAATCCAATTCCTCCAAATTAACAAAAATCAGGAATGACTTTCAGGGGGGAAAAA
Source organism: Craterocephalus amniculus (assembly GCA_036024015.1). Taxonomy (NCBI): domain Eukaryota; kingdom Metazoa; phylum Chordata; class Actinopteri; order Atheriniformes; family Atherinidae; genus Craterocephalus; species Craterocephalus amniculus. The sequence goes on along the minus strand of JAVQJG010068186.1, from coordinate 2,818 downwards.
GAAACCATCAACTTTTACATGAAATCAGTGTGTTGAGAGTCTATTCACTTTGGATGGAAACTGTTTGAAATATTTTTGAGGGTTGGAGGCAAAATCGATTCAATAAATTTTTTTGTTTCACAATCTTGAAATAGATTTTTTTTAAATGTTCTTGCTTCACTGCTGCCTTGTGTTCTCCAAATTTAAACCCTTCATTTTCAGCTGGTTCAGATGTATTCCTGCCGAATAAATCTTAAAAACTGAATCTTAAAAACTCACATGAGAGCCAGTTTTTGAGGGGGAAAAGGCTTCCAGAGGAATGTGTTTGTCAAATTCTGGGGTTAAAGGAGCAAAATAAAAATCACAAAAATCGGCCATAGTGAATCACAATTTAAATCAAACTGGCACCAAATAAAATCATAAAAGAATTGAATCGGGAGGAAAGCGTATCTTCCTGGCATTAATATTTATATTATCATAGCTACCTTCCATATTCATGTTGGCAATTATACAAATAAGAGGATGCATTCTGAAATCAGTTCACATAAAACTTAACTTTTTACAACAAGTTTTCAAACCCCCCTGCCCCCCCTGCATTTAATCAGCTGTGGTGGATGCTGAGCACAGCACACTTCATTGCGCTGATTTTTACTGATGATGTCAGCTAAACTCCATCTCCCTCCTCAGTAGGAGCAGAGTGATGCAGCAGTGACAAGCTGTTCAGCAGGATGGATCTCTCATAAATCACACACACAAGCAAGATAATGGTCGTTAAATGACACTCGATTTTCTTCCTGGGAGAGATGCTGAGAATGTTTCCACGCTTTCAGTGCAGCGTTTAGCAAACTTTCTGGACTCTGCGGCCCTTCCATGAATTCCTGTGGATACATTTGCATGTTTTGTGATTATTTATGGAGCAATGTTTGGTTACATTCTGTCCTCATTCGGCCCACAAGAATTGCACATTAATATGCTTTGTGCTGCAACAGGAAAAGTCTCTTCTCTGAGTCTCCACTGCCAGTATAAAAGAGAAATGACAAGATTGATGGAAGGAAAAATAAACGTTCAGGATTTTTTTCCAGTCAACTGTGAGGCACCAAAGAGCAACCAGACAAGACAAAACACCCCTGCAGCGCCAATCTGCTCAGAAACAAAGCTATTAAAGAAATGATAGCTTAACAGGATTACCTGCTGATTATAAAGCGGACAGTTCACAACCAAATCCACCACTTCTGAAGCTCATACGGGCCAATTTGGAATACTCTTTTACCCTTTTTTGCTTCCTATTGTTTTTGGCCCCATGACATTCACTTTAGTGACTGCATTGTTCCCTCCATGTTCTCTGGCTCCCTGCAACCTGCAGTTCTTGCAGAAGATAAAGGAGGGCCTGACGTTTTCAGAGTTTCCCCTACAATCGCCTGGCTTGTCCTGGCCTGCTGACGGCTGCTGCTGACTGCCCTGAAAAAAATCCAGAGGCTGTGATCTGCAGGAAAGCCGTGCAGAGAGAGATCCAGTGTCTGCCAGCAGAGATTAGCGTCGTCAGAGGATCAGCTGTGGCCTACTGGGAAGGTTTGTGAAGTTGAACAAAATGAACGATAAAGTCTTACTTTTACTTGAAATGTGACTTCTTTTGGGTTGGAATTAAGCTGCAAAATAAATCCACAAACTTTCTAAGTGATAAAATCTTTTGATTCCAGGAAAACCAAACCAAATCAAACGATGTTCAGAAATAATCATTTCAACCTTTTCATTTGAAGTGTAAACTACGTGTGAGCCCATGGAGGTAATGTCATTGCCACTCCACCCTGCCTATTAAAGGCAAAGTAAACATGTTTCACATCTCGACTTCTGTGGCTGAGGGGACAAGAGTCCGGCCTGTGGGAGACGGCCGGCAGCAGCTGACAGGATGGATCAGTGTCTGAAGTCAGAGCAGAGGGCAGCTGGCCAGCAAACGCTTATGAATGACAGCTATTCACCTCCCCCTGGAACATCACATGAGCATTGCCTCCTACTCTGCATAGTCCTGCACACAATATCACACTGTGTCTTCTGATACAGTAGAGCCTGGTGGAGAGGGGAGGGGGGGACACACAGATAACCTGCCTCTCTGACCTTGCAGACAGGACAGCAACTGTCCACTGGAGACAAGAGTTTGTGTGAGCATGAGTTACCTGACGCTGCGCTGCGACGATACGCTGCAGGGCTAAACTGTGCCATGCAGGAGGATGTAGGACAGTGCTCCCTTTACCCTTCCTCAACCTTCACATCTCACTTTCCTGATGCCAGAGTCGGACAGGGAAATGGGCAAAATGACCCAATTACAAGGCAAAGATAAGCTGCGCTGGCTGAGGAAGAGCTGGAGACATAATGACATGAGAGGTGCGGAGAAGGGAAGTTTAGGAAAACACAAACAAGCTGCAGAGATCATCATCGCACAATAAAATGCAACACAGGAGTGAAAACCTCTGAGAAAGAAGTGACATCGTTGTGATAAGAGTGCCAGTTGTGCCTTAGCTGGATGCAGAAGATGCTGCAGTGTCACTGTGAGCCAAGCCGTCCTGCTGCCACTGCTTCAGACTGTAGGCAGCAGCAGCAGCAGCAGCAGCAGCAGCAGCAGCTCTGATGCTATGTAACGGTGCACCATGCAGGGAATTGCATAATAGAAGAAGCTCTGGTGGTAAACAAGGAGGGCGAGGACAACATCCTCCCACTGCCAGACCGCCGCAACAAACACATTCAGCTGCTCCCGGCTCCACCAAAGGCTGCTCCTCATTTATTCACACCAAAACAAAGATTTGTTTACTGTCATTTAGAGGAGCACCTCCTTCTGCACACACAC
>JAVQJG010068173.1:0-16962 GCA_036024015.1 Craterocephalus amniculus | reverse complement strand
ATTATTATCATTAGTTTTATTATTATTATTATTATTATTATTATTATTATTATTATTATTATTATACCCTGATTTATCTTTTAGCACTTCAAATACAATTACAAAAAACTTGACATGATCTAAAATCCCAAATTAGTCTGTTGGATTGTTGAATGCATTTCATTTGGCCAAAATAGAACAAAAATAAAGAAAAAAATGTCATAATTATAAATAAATATGGTGCTCCAAGATAAAAGGCAATATTGGTGTGAATGCATGCACACCACCCAATTAATACGATTAAATCCACTGAAAATATTGGTAGAATTTGCTGCATTACTGTCAGAGGTCAGTCACAGAATTTTTTCGCCCTCTGCTGGACAGAAAGTGGATCAACTGTGCTGAAGTGGAGCAGAGGGTTCTTATCTCATTAATTGTTTGACCATTTGAGATGGTTAGCCTTAATCTTCATCCAGCAATTCATTTTGATGCACCAGATCCTGATGCATCTGACCCAGACCGGATTAACTGATTGACCGCATCTATATTTAATTGCATTGCAAGATCATTAAATTCTTTGGTGACTTCTGTTTCAACATTTTATAAAAATGTCACCGCCATCAAATAAAAAGATTGTTACACATTTACATAAAACAACTTACTTCTACGATTTTTATTTAACATAATTTTAAATTACATTTTGATCATTATATTAATTTGTTTTTTATTCATGGCATCTTTTAGAAATTAATAAAGTATCTATTTTTTATTTATTTAATCATTCATTCATGCAAACAATCTTAATCTTAATGACCAACCAGTCTTAGTAGAAGTGCTGCAATATGAAACCATCAAAATGGTCAGAATTATGAATATGTTAACAACGTATTTCACACCCAGATGAGAACGCCCACCACCACAGCAGAGCAGATCTCCTTCAACACCTCCCTCCTCTTCCAGGCAATCTGTCATGCTGATGGGACAAAGGGACTCCCCTCTGTCCTCCCTGTGTTAAATGTCCCAGTGGCCACCACTAACCAACAGACAGGCAAGTGAGTTTGTGTGTGTGTGTGTTTGTTTGTGTGTGATATCAAGTGTATTTTCTCTTTACATACCTGCTGACTTCTGTGCAAATGATGGAAATGATGATCATAGAAAAAGTATATGAAATGTGGTTTATTTTCATGTCTTTTACTATTTTAACTCTGGGTTACAGTCAAAAAGTACTAATCATATAAGTTGAAAACAACTGTAAAAAAGAGGCCTGCCTCTTAATCTAAACCAACATCACGGCTCCAGTAAAAAAAAATTTAATTAAAGTCATACTGATCAGAAAATCCAACACTTTTAAACATAAAAGGCAAAAACTTTTTCAGCTGATCTCCTCCCTCCTTGTAGTTTTCATTTTGTCACTAGGAATCTCATACCTCATCCTTTCTGCTGCCCCAACTGGGCAGTGCCAATCTGTACAGTGGCACAGCCATGCCACGCCAACACAACATCCCCTGATGGGAGAACAGGTGTTGGACAGGGTCCAGTGGAGCAGAGCGGAGCGGGCTGCCATGATATATCAGATGAACCGGCCAGCACCAACTCTTCTGGCCCGGGGGAGGGTGCCCCAGCCATTCATTAAGTGTGTGCCTATGGGTGTGTGTGTGTGTGTGTGTGTGTGTGTCTGTGGAGTGGAGTGGGGGGTGGGAGGTGCTTTGAGAGCAGCAGTGGTGCAACAATGAACCCCAACAAAACTGATTGTAACCCAAACACTCAACAGGGAGGCAGTCTAATCTGGGAAATCCCTGAGCAAAACCTACATATGCTTGCTTGAAGCAACTATAGGCTCAATGAAAACAGAGCATATTGCTTCTAAATTTTTATTTACAAATGCAGACTTTTTTGTCTGCACTTTTGTTCAGAGTTTTTAAACAAATTTTTTTTTCATTTAATTTTTTTTACAGTAATTTTTATTTTTTTAAATTTGAATAAACCTGGCCTTTAGATCAAAGATAGAGAAATGAAATGAAAATAATGATTAAATATGCCACACTTCAGGCTCTATTTAATGCAAGTTTTAGGAAGTCTTAATGTCACTCACCAGTTTCTATTTTCTGACTTAGATCTTAAAAAAAACCCCCATCTTATTAGGTTTTTAAGCTCAGTTTCTCAAACCTTTTTACTGCTAATTTTACAGGCACAAGGACACCGGGTATGATGATCTTGCTAAGTTGCTTTGGAGCCGTATTGGCCTAGGCAAGGCTTGTAGTTCCTGTTAATGGGCTGAATATAATATTTTATGTCCCGTTGCTATAGCCACGGTGCTTAACTTGTGATGTAAAAATAGTCCAGCCCATTCATTTTAAAATAAATACTTCACTTCGCTTGAAGACACAGACCGAGCTGTATGTAAAACATGTCTGTTTGAATGTGCCCCGGCAGAGGGAGAAGGTATTGCTACTTTACACATAATGACGGCCCAGGTCATTTGGCTGAGAATAATGGTGGTTTCGCTGTAAAGCATATCGCTCTCATTAGGCTTTTACACACTGGTCGTGCTTAACTGGAGATGCTCTTTTCTAGATACACACGCAGACACACACACAGACATACTTGCATGCTTGGACACACAGTGTGCATCCCACACACACACAAACACACATACTCACATTCATCTCCAAAGTCGTTAAAGGCCTTTGAAAAGAGGTCTCATTTGAGAGAAGCAATAAAATTTTTAATCATTTTATTACCAAAAGAGTATTTAACAAGTGGCTAATGAAATGCCAAAGGCAGGTTAGCTGAGTTTAACCTTCATAGAGGAAGCCATGTATCACATGCTGCCCCCAGGCATGGTGGGACAGAAATGTCATCCTCCATTATCCACCATACCTGAAGTGTGGCGTTGTGCGGCTGGCAGGCAGGCGTCTCGCTCTGCAAGGCCAGGCTGACGGGAAATTAAAGGGGGAATTCAATTAATGGACGTTTTTTACGCACCAGGGAGAGGGCACCGTTGCACACCTTAATACATGATGCACACTTTTTGTAAAAAAAAAAAGTAACACACACATACCTCAAAGCATACCGATACACACTGGTGGGACAGGAGATCAGGAGGAACACATGTTCTTTGCTCAGTTAACAGTCCTCGTCCTGCCTCTAACTTTTCCCTCTTGACTTTGTTCTCCTTCGCTCTGCCGGCAGAGTGGGCTCCGCTGAATCCGCTGTTCTCTAAATCTTCCTTCTCTGATGCGATAGTATAGCTGGTTGCTCTGCTGCTTTCCCCCAGCGGGTCAATTAAGGAGAAAATGAGGCAGGGGGGGACACTCTCAGTCTGCCACCATAAAAGAACCATACCTAACTACCTGCTTGCCAATTGCTCATATAATATACCTTTAAATTGCCGTGCAGTGGAAGTGCAAGTGTGGCTGTGTGTGCATGTGACAGTGAGTTAGAATAAGAAAGGCAGGTTAAAAAGGTGTGGATGAATAATTTCAGTATGTACAGAAGTGTTTTTCTTTTTTTCTTCCAGAAAAGCAATCGGCAACTCTTACAAGGAGGTGGAAATACATTTGCCATTTCTGATAGCACCAAATACAGCTCCATTCATTATGCTTTTCAATTTCTTTGACACACAAGAATAATTTCTGGCTCATAAAAACAAAAAAATACTCAGTTTTTCAATAACAAGCTTCTGTGGTGCTTACAGAGGGACTGGCCCCCCAAAGTTAATTGAAAAGTGTCCAGGCTCTCATTTGCATAAGAAACACATTTAAAGGTGAAAAATTATAAATAAATATTCAGCCACCTGTGAAATATGGCTTTTGGCTTGCTGGTCATTTATAACTTTGCCTTTAATTACGTGACAGGCTGGGCTTCGGCAGCTGTAATGAGAGGCTGGAGTGATGAAGAGGAGTGTGTGAGAGACAGAGGGCTATAGGTCATTTAGTGTAAGAACAAGCAAACATCCATGCAGAGGCTCACAGATGGACTCTTTGAACACGTACACACACCTGCACAGACAGACTCATATTATTAACCCATTTTTGAACTCTAAAGGTTGCTTCTGAATTGTAATTTGACCACTTTGAATTAAATGATTGCCTTTGAAGATTCAGTCAGCTGTTTAATTCACTACTCTACTCACTCTGGATCACATCGACTGCACATCTGGACAAACAAGGCTTCTGCAGCTGTAATCACAAGACTAGAATTGTTCTGCTGGTCTGCTGCTGTAAAAATAAGCTGATCCATATTTTTGTAATTATAATGAAGCTTGCTCACGTTGTAAATGAATGTTGTTTCAGTAACAATCACAACTCTTGTCCAGTTTGAGCCAGTTTCGGAAGCTTTGTAGGTACGACTCACTGATTATGACAAAAGTCAGACAGAGACGTTGGAGAACTTCACCCTGATCCACTTAAACAAAAGGTGGATATGCAGAGCTTGGCACTTCTTTCCCTACTCACCCTCCCTTCTTCTCCTCTATGCATAAAGAAAACAGCTTGCATTGCCCTGCAGGTACTAGCAGATCTCTGCGCCGCCTCGCATCGCACCGTTTTCACTTTCACCTTCACTCCTTTTCTGCGGTCACATCCCGGTAGAGCTTGCGTCGCAGCAGCCACTCTTGCCGGGGTGGTCTTTCTCTCGCTCTCTTTCTTTCTCTGCATTTCCACACCTCTTCCTTCTTCTTTCACCATTCCTTAAGAGAAGGGAGGAAGGAAGGGAAGTAGGGAGGGAGGCTGTGAGAATGCCCCAGCCCAGCAAGTCCTATTATAAGCAGAAGGCCATATTTCACCATTTCACCCTCCAGAAATATTACAAGATAGACAAGCAAGTAGGGGCTAATCCCTGGGATGAAATTAGCAGTGGAAGGGTTAGCAGCAGGATGGAGGGATGATAGAAAGGGAGTCGGGGGGGATGGGATGGGTAGCTGAGCCCGGCTAGAGGCGACTCGTCCACAGGGATAATTACAAGATACTCCTGGGGTCCGTCTCTGTGTCTGTCGGCTGTGCTGGGCTGGCCTTCATTTTTGATGGCTCTATTTTCAACAAGGGAGACTAGTTCTTTCCCTCACTGTGTGTGTGTGTGTGTGTGTGTTTGTGCGTGTGCGTGTGTGTGTGTGTGTGTGTGTGTGTACCCTTTCTTTTTGTGTCTCCAGTGCTTTAGATACATAGTAAAAGCTATTAAAATTGAAATTGTTTTATGGGCAGTGAGCGAATGAGGGAAGGAGGCGACACACTCAACCCCCAAGACAGACTCTTTAATAATGGCTGTACAGTGCTGTGCATGTAGGTATGTGCGCATGTGTGTGCGTGTGTGTGAGATAGAGGGACCCAGCTGGCAGGCCTTGTGTGAATATTTCCTCTTATTCCAAGCTAAACTTGCAATGTCTGGATTATACCTACAAAACTTAACAAGTTTTTCATATCCAGTAACTTCTCTGTTTGATAGTTAAATTAATCTTTTCCCTCCCTCTGAATAGTGGAGTCAGTGGTCTTTTCTATTTTGATAGAAATATGATAATAATAAACAAAAAATCAAAAGCAGTACGTGTACTTTTCTGCTCCTTTTTTAAAATAAGAAAAACAAGTGGTTAGAGTACTTAAAATCCAAGTGTTATTCTAATTTTCCTGTGTGACAAGCAGAAGCGAGCAAGTTTCCCTCCCACCACCTTTGGTCAGTAGTGGGAGGTGAGCATGGCAGCAAAAAGCTTTGACCAGCACACTGACCCCTCTCTGGGGAAACAATGACTTTGAAAATGCTGGGATACACGTGCACACACACACACACACACACACACACACACACACACACGCAGAATGGAATGGGCAAGCTCATTCATCACTTTAACAAATATAACAGGCTATTGTGGGAGCTCAACAAACAGAAGACTAAAGCTAAAACAGCTGCACTTAGGCCGGTGGCTGCACTCGCTCATGCACACATTTGCACCCTCGGTACAGCAGGCTTCTCTGCACACACATACACACACACATGCACATCAACCGCAGCACCACTTATTAAAAATTAGTATTGTGTTTCATCAGAATTTCATGTACTTTGAGTTTGTAAAACTGATTCTATGTAAAGTTTGCAAATACATCCCACTAACATCTATCTCATTTTCCCCCAGATAATACTGATGCAAGCAACTGAAGTACACTTAAAGTTTTGTTCATAGCTTCCCACCTTGTAGACTCACTTACAACAAGAAATTTGTATTTTATCTTCGTACAAATCTTTACAGGAGAACATATTTTTTGAGTGTTTGATTGTATGCAACAATGATTTATGTGGCATGCATATTCAATGACAGCAGTCAAGCAACATATTTATTAGTCAGCTATTAATGCTTTTAGTAGAATTACTGGGCCTGAAAAGTCTTTGTTTCCTGTTAAATAAAATAAATGAAGGGCAGAATCCTGAGCAGCAGCTGAGCGGTTCCATGAAAGGCCTGTAGATGGAGCTCCATACCAGGACATGATGGAAAACCGTGCTGGAATTTGGACCATAGCGCAGCATCAGAGTGCACATGTGTATTCTTGTGCGAGCAAGGGAGAAAAGGAAAAATAGAACAAGAAAGATGGAAAGTGTGTGTGTATGTTGAAAAAAGAGCAAAAAGAGGTGTATAGTACCTGATGTTACAGAATAGTCTAATGACCGTCCTTCTTTGTCTTTGAGCCAGCAGACAGAGTCATCCAGCACATTCAGCACCAGAATAGCTACAGAACAAGCAGGCATAAAGTCAAGTTATAAACAAAAAAAGCCCACTAAATCACTGAGAGACGGGTCCAGCATGACATTTTTTTCTTCTGATAAATGCAACGCTCATAATTCATACAAATGCCTGGACCGGAAGCACCTGAACTCAAGTAGATTTGAAGGCTTTTTTCTCTGTGCTCCTAAACTTTTAAGTAAATGAAACATGCAGAATGTGTAATGCTCTGATGTATCGAGACAAAACAGGATTACAAACTTGAAATGCTGTAAAGGAAATGATGTCCATGTCTGCACATACTCACCCAAAAAATTTAAAAGTTCACTTTGAATAAAATGTTAAACATCTGCAATCTTCTTTTCTTTTTTAAAAGAATGAAAATGTTTTAATTAAACAACATAATACAACAATCATAATTCAAAAGTACAATCTCCCACTTTTAGTACTAATGAGGATGCAATAAGAGACTAATTATAATAATAAATAGATTAATTAATATTTTTTTGTATTTCAGATATTATTTGGAAGGTTGAAATACAATCCAAATTCTCAACCAATGTCATTTTTCAGCACATATCTAATAGTGTGATTAGTAAGTGTATTTAATTTCAGTACTGTTAGCGTGGTGGCACACAGCTGTCACATTTGTTTCATTTTATTTAGACTGCAGTAAAAAAAAGTAGAAGGCTTCCACGCTATATTTAATAAAACTATAACACAAATTGTACTATAGTAACTTGCTGTAATTATAGTTTGCTATGTAGAATCTTGATAAGAAGAAATTTCCCATCAGGAATAACTCACCACTTTCCTCTTTAGAAAAAAATCCACAATAAATGTGCAAAAAATAAGTTTTTTCTTTGTGAATGCAGCCATTTGAGGGTAAAATGAGTTTACATTGTGTTAGAGGCAATGACTTTCATCTGACCGGGATTCCAGTTTAAAAATAGTAATGCAGATGTGACCAAGTAGCATGCTCACTTCTTCCCCATCGCCTTCATCTACGGAAATAAAGATGAATGATAATGTAATACAAACAGAAAGACACACAAGAAGTGCGTGTTTCATACTGATTTTTCTTTTAGTTTGTTTGGTAATTTAATTTAATAAGTAAATAATATTAATCACTAAAAGTTATATTTCAAGTGTTAGTTCCCTCATTTTATGTGTTTTGTTTTTTTAGGTTACATTTGTCTTTACTATATCTTAGATTATCAGATGTCCAGCCCATAATCAATGCATGGATGGCAAGAAAAAAATCATTTAAAAGCAGCAGGCCATGTATAAATCAATTCATTTTTTTCCTATTTGTTAAAGTTTGCAACATTTGCTTTATAGAAAAAAATATGTACAGGAATTACAGAAATAAATGCTCAAATAACGTTTAGTCTTTGAAGCATTTAGCCAGTGATTAAAATTGTGGAGCTATTTTAGACCATATGCTCCCTCATTGCATAAAATATGGTCCTGATTTAACAGGAGCTGCAGATGCACAACCACATTTGTTGTGTCCAGCACTGAATTTAAAAAAGGTGTCCTTGACAATGACTCAGCAATTTGCTGATGTTCTCGATCATTATTAAATCAAACTTTTTTTTCTTTTACTTCATCAGATTCTAGTGAGAAAAGCAAGATGCAGAATGGTGAAAAGAAAAAGAAAACGTACATTTATTTGCATCCTTTCATGAGATTTATTTGATTAAATAAAAGGCAACATCCCAGTTGGTAATACTTACTGAGTTACTTCTGGCTTTACTAAAGTTTCTCACACTAAAATTTAGTTTCGTTTTGTGTATATTTATGATTTTTAAAACCCAATTTCCAGCAGTTATTGATCTTGTTATCTCAACCGAACCAACAAATGGATTATTCAGGTATCTGGAAAATGTTGCATTTTAAGTTGTTATTTAAAAAAAAAAACTAATTTCTTTCATGCACTGCCTCCAGGGAGGTCAGAGGAAGAGGTTAACTATAAAATGGCACTCATGGGAGCCACTCGGGTTGCAGTGTCTTGCTCAAGGACACTACAGCAGGGAAAAGTATTACTGAAATGGGCAGACAAGGCTCCCTAAGACACCCCACATTTTGATATTTTTCCATGGACAAAATAGAAGTAATGTTACATTAATTTTCATTTTGTGTTTTTCAGTGTTTTCCTTCAAAATCCAGGTTTTTTAAATTTTTATTCTAATCTTAATGTTCTCAGTGACAGACAAGCAGGTTTTGCTGCAGTCTGCTAAAAGGGTCAACAAGGCTTTCACATTATGCATTTAGAAAAAAATAGATAATCATTTTTAAATAATCTTTGATCAAATCATTTTCATTTAAACTCGTGCCAGCGCTAATTATGTCAAAATTCCTGTAATTTTGAGTATAGTTAAGACAGGCTTTGACTTAAACATCATCACCTCCCTCCATACCCCCTCAAGGAGTCTCACACATACAGGGATACACACTGTCACACACACATACTGCTGGCTTTTCAGCAAACACCATTTCACTGTTCTGCATGTCCATCTTAGCAAAGTATGAAAATAAAGACGGCGTCCTTGACAAAGACACCTCAATGTTGCGAGTCTTTTTTCTTTTTTCCCCCACCCTAACAGTTGTGATTGGCTTCTCTCTCATTGCATGATGACAAATCTGTCATGAAAACATATTCACGTCCTTTTCCTCTCTTTAGTCCAAACTGTGTCTATTTGCATTTGGCACAAATTTATAAGGTTAAAATAATTTATACGATGTAATTAGTATAACTGTAATTATATTTATTTTATTGATTGGTGCTGATCTGACATAGAATTTAAAGACAGAGGAAGCCATGTAGAAAGGAAGATATTAACTTATTTTCATGCTGCTCACATTTTAATGATATAGAGATTTGTGCATGATGCAGTTTTTTACGTAGCTTTGATTCATATTCTTCCAAGATAATAAACATGTGATTTTTCTAAAACTTTATTTTATTTTCTTTCTTTCTTATTAGAATTTGCTGTTTCAGTTCCCAGAGTCCAAACTAAACATGGAGCATGTGAAACTCCCAGAAAACTGGATGTCAGCCGAAACTCATCAGTTTCAAAATCAGGACTAAAATCTTATTAGCAATATTTTCTTTGAGGGTTTCTTTATTTGTTGTTATTATTATTTTACTATTTCGCCCTGTTTCAGTTGCTCTTTATGCTTTCTGCATCCTGCTGTAATGTTTCAAATGTTTTTATGTAAAGCACCTTGAATGGTTGTGTACATGAGATATGGTGAATAAATAAATTTGCCTTATAGAGTTAATCTGCTTTGTTTCATGTCTATGATGTCTCAGGAAGACACGAGTACAGGTGCACACACACACACACACACACACACACACACACACACACGCACACACACACACACGCACACACAGACACACACACACACACACACACACACACACACACACACACACACACACACACACACACACACACACACACGCACACACACACACAGGCGCTCTTCCTCTCCGACTCTCCATCTCAATACTCTCACTTTCTTGTGTGCGTAATAGTTTTTAACGGTTACAACTAATAAATTGACAAGCCTCAGGGAGGTATATATAAACCTGTTAGATTTAATAAAGTCTGAAGGTATAAAATTACTCTCTGAGGTATTTCACTTTACACTTCGTACTCTCTCCAATCTGATAATAGCTGCTTCTCTTTCAAGCACTTGGCATGGTCTTTGGTCGCATTTTGGACATCTGTCAATACAACTATTTACAATTCAATCACTTTAGGGACTGTGACGACAGAGGAGATGCACAAAGTCTGTATGTAAAGTATATATTGCCTCAAAATCAAAACAGAAGGAAATGGAAAATAACAGAAGATTGAGAGTTTGATGAAGAAAAAAGATGACAAAAAAGAGAAAGACATGGCAGAACGATAAAGATAAGGAGATACAGCTGAGCGTGTATGTGTGCTCATTTCTCGCCTAATCCTTGATTCAATTTCCAGCTTTTAAACATGACAAATTACATTCCCGTCCTTACCTAATGCTTTTAACACATCCCTATAAGAGGCCTTAATCAGGTGAGATGGGTCCCAATGCTGCCGGATGGTTGCACACAAAAACACACACACAGATATGCATACACATTAAGGTGAGTGCAGATTAAAAGCCATGCAAGTGTGCAAATTGACTGATTTCACTCACACACACATTTGCAAACACACACATAGGCTGATTAGCCTAGTTGTGGTACTATCCACCCTGGATAAGCCACCAGGTGGATAATGTGCTGCTTTAGCGCCTTAATTACGCCATAATCTGTTCAGCGCCTCAACCCCCTGCACAGAAGGACAGAGAGAGGATGGGGGAGGTACAGGTTAGTGGGAGGTGTGGTGGGAGGACTGAGAGATGGGACCGAGAAAAGTGGGTGGAGGGAGAGAGGGACCGGAGTGAGCGAAAGAAAGGAGAAGGAGCCCTTAGGCACTCTGCCTTTTCACCTATACCTTTCCCCCTCCTCATCTCCTCTCCTGCGTCTCTCTGGTCCCTTTGTGTTATACCTGCCGTTTCTTCCTTCCATTCCTCCTTCTGCTCTTTCTTTTTGTACTTACTTCCCTCCTTCTTGCGTCTCGCAGTGTGCTTTGCTGTCTAACACATTTTAGACCTTGTCTCTCTGGCCGGTCCCTCTGTGGTGCTTTTTTTGTGTGTCCTGTGGCCTTTTGGTTTTTCATCCTTACTCTGCAAGTCACCCTCAACCTCTCCTTTTCTGGCCATTCTACATCCACCCACCTTTCTCTGTAAGTCTGTGTGCTTTCATATCTCCGGTCCTCCTTTACCCTGTACCTGTCACTGCTCACGGCCCTTTGACAAATCACATGAAGGGCAGACTGAATTTTGTAGGACAAGACAAAGCTTAAACATATGGCAACGGTGTCCCCAGCTGCTCTGCTGTGTGTTAGCAAGTCCCAGAGAGTTCTTATATATAACATTAGCTACCTGTCTGTCTAAGAGACCCTTTTCTTTGTGTCTGTCTGCCTCTGAGTGTTTGTCTGTCCACATAGTTGTTGTAAGGTTTGGCTGGGTTCTAGAGGGGAAAGCTAAGCTCTTCGCCTGTGCTTCACCAGGCCGTTATTTGGGTTATTTGTGAAAAAATGCGCTGATTGTATTTCAGGCAAACTTCAGGCAAATGGAGCAGAGAGACGAGAAGAAGTGTATGAAATAAACACTAATGTAATTTTCAAAAAATTCCTTGCAAGCAAATGCTACCTTCACCATTCACTAGAAACTTATATTGATAAACGAATAAACCAGCATTGTAGGTGTTTTTCTTCATGAAATGAGATGTATCATTTACATTGTGGATTGCACCTCTTCCTGTGGCTGTAATTTTTCTCAGCTGATTTCACAATGCTGGTCTGTATGAGATGACTTTCTTCTATTTGCTATGCACATATTTCTAAAAAGAAATATTGCTGGTTATAGAGGACATCTTTTTTATGTGTAAAAAAGGCTGCAGTACTAACTAATCATAATGTAAACTGTACACATATAAAAGTAGTTGTGTTATCATATAGTGATTTTTTTAAGGTTTCAGGTATTTGTCAAGTTCAGTTTTGTGACCAAACATTTTTTAAGATTTGACTTGAGTTTGAAGTGAATAAATAAATATTATCTGTCTCATTCATGAAGGCAGAAGAGTTCAACTTATTAAAAATGTAATCTTTTAAACAAATTTGCTCATATGTGCTGAAACGATATTTGTATTTAACGTACATAAACACCTTTCTGTTCTTTGATAAGAATAAACCTTTTCCCAGATGATGTTTCTGTGTCATTTCATCACAAAACTGTCTCGAATACATGTTTTAAATGTTAATATAAGCATTGATTAAGAAGATTATGTGCATATGACTGTTAGCATTTCTCTTATTGCCTGCTGGTTACTGAGTATGTACACACATGCGCACACACACAAGAGCCAATCACATCAATTGCTCCTGCTAATGAAGATGAAGTGAGATATGAGTGTTTTCTCACCGTGCTTGATGCCAATTAAGTGCCCCATTTAATGCTAATTAGCCACAGAACCTAAATTTCTGTCATGTTATTTATTCTTTTGTGTTTTTGTGCCTGCCAATGTTCCATGTCAATATCAGAACATCTGTTTTTCCTTAGGTCGACAATGATTGCTAGGAATGGAAAGAAATGTAGGAAAGTATTGATAATTAGTCAAATAAGTATAAGTCTAGAAAAAATGATCAGCCAACACTGCACTCCTTCAAACTTAATGGAACTTTTTGTAGCATCATGCAGATGGTAATGCTCCGCATGAGTATTTAACAAAGCTTGCAAGTATGCGTTGCTGCTTTTTATTATTCAAAACTTTATGAATTGGCGCTATATAAATAAAGCTGAATCATCATTTGAATTGACGCTCACAGCTCTTACCAAGCAGACAACAAACTTTCACAGTCCATTTGAACTAATACTCAGTGGGTAGTTCGGTATGTGAAATGACCATTCACCAAAAACTTATACTATCATCAGCCCCCAAGTGCAATGTGTAAAACTAGGGCATTTATTGAAAGTTGCAAATATAAACAGAAATACACTATAAAAGACAAGTGCTATTGAGTTTCTGCTACCCATCAGCTTAGCATGAAACCCCTTACACAAGCTTTCTGTCGGTATTTTTTTAAGAATAATTCTCCAGGCATTTTGAAAGACATGTCAAAGTTTTTTTTTTCTTTTTCCTGTGTTGGCTGCCTTTTGTCCTATTCTGAGTGAAGATGATCCCTCACTGTTTCAGTTACATTGAGGTCCAGGTTCTAGGGAAAATTTATCACTCCCTTAAGACCTGTGGCTTCCCGTTTCATTCCAAATATGTAATTTGCCATATCACAGCTTTTTCTCCTTGATTCCCTTCTTTAAAAATGGTTTTATAATGACCTCCTTTTCATGTAGATTATTTCTGATGAGGCTTTAGTGACCAGTAAATAGATCAACTGAAGGTCCGGACATTTCTCTCATGTGTCACAACTTTTTCCTGTTTCTTAAGCACATCACTTGCAGATGAAGTAAATATGCAGAAAATATGTCTTTTCTTCTTTTTTCCTTCTTTTGTTCTTTTGAATCAACTTGTTTAAAAAATACACTTAGAAATTCAGCAAAAAAGAATTGGGAACAAATGAGTTAGTCAGGCGGAATAGGGGGCTTCAAAATTCCTAAAGACATACTTGTGTTCTTTACTAAATACTTTGTGAGACTCAGGACCATCTGCTGAATTAGGTGCCTTTTTTTATACTCAAATGATTCATAGATCAGTTAAATAGCTTGACTAATTAAAAAAAGATCTTCTGAAAATGGGCAGGGACAGTGATTGAACTGAAAATAACTGAAAAGCAGCCAGCAATAAAAAAAAAACAAACAAAAAAACACAACCCTGCAAGACCTTGAGAGAGTCTGGAAAACTATTGTTCTAGACTAATTTAAACAATCGCAAGGAAGTCTGACAACTTGGAAGCTAATTATGAAGAAGTGACTGGACTTTTTCACTTAACTGTACATTGACGCCATTTAGAGCCCATAACCACTGAAGTAGCTCTGTGTAAGAAAAAGCAAAGCAGTAACATGAACTGTGAAAGAGCAGGAGAAAGACAATGTCTGAGCATGTCCTACAAAGTCAAAAAGTTTTTTCCTTTTCAAACTTCACCTGCATTTGCTAGCTTGCAGAATAATTTTGGACTTTGCCTGTCTCCAGGGCAATGGCCTCAGGGGCAAGCAGACCCCCAAAGGGGAACAGGTGTCAGGCAGGTGTGTACTATATGTGTGTGAGTGTGTGTGTGTGTGTATGTCAGTGAGTAATGGAGCTATCAACTGGCCTCCACGATCCATCATGCGCGTCCCTAGCCCAGCACCTTTAGGGCCACAGCACACATGCACGCACTCACATTTAAATGAGCCCATACACACACCCACACACACATTAATACTGTACATGCCCACATAAGCAGATGTACTTAAGCATGAAAACATTTAACAAACCAATCAGAGGTTTCTGTCTCTCCCAGAAACTTCATGCTCAGAGTGAAAAATACAAAGCGCAGTCTAACACACACTTTGCTGTGAAATAGTTTATGGTTTATTATACCAGTTTAGATAGGGGGAATGTCTTGAGATTATTTTTAAAATATTAGTTTGTTTTATGGTAAAAAAAAAAAACTATGAGCAGAGGGAGAACATAAGAGGTTAACAGATATCGATCAATCATCCCAATCACTGCTTGAATAGTCACTGCAAAAACTCAATCGATCAGTACTCATCGATATTGCGTTATAGCCTGTATTGTTTATTTCATTTTAAATTTTCATTTCGACACATCATCATAATCAACATTTACTTCCTGCTGTTTTCTAGTGTCTGTTGTTCCCTGTCTCTTCTTCTGTTTCTCTCTTTGTACTGACAATTCAGCTGTCGCCTTTCTTCATGTTGCAGAAAATTGGCAAAAGTTTGAACAAATTGCTCTGTTCAGTTATCATCTCAATGGGGAGGGTGGTATTATAATTAACAAAACAATAAAAGTTTATTAATGAACATTAAAATGCAAAATAGCAGGAACAGAGGACAGTGGATGCTATTAATCAAAAGGAAGTCTCTCCCCCGCTTTTTTGAATCTTAATTAGCCATCCATTCATTAATGGGTTGAGTGTGTTTGTGTGCATGGGTGCAGGGGAGGTTACAAAAGGACTTTAATTGATCAATGGCCCAAGAGTGGTCTACCATCAAGTAGGAGACTGAAAAATGTAATTAATAAAACAGTGTCAGTTTTATTTTCACACCAACTAATTACAAAAGCCATGTGAGCAGTTTTTTTATTAATTTATTTTTATCTACTGAAGGCCTTGTCTCATTCTTCATTATCATATCATAGGTAACCATAGCAAGTAGGGTTTACAATCCCAACAATGGTTCTGCTGGTTAAACCTTAAGGGACATGCACTTAGGCTTTAAACTTTAACATCAGTGGTTATTTGTAGTCATTTGTAGTCCAGCTGTAGTACTGCGCTGTCTGACTGATGTAGCTACTATATGAGAAGATTTCACAACTTTTTCTGAAAATATTGAAGACTCACAGAGATGTTTAATATGTAAGCTCTGACCTGTTACTGGAAGATCAGGAATGTACCCCAAACTCTTTGCGTGTTGCCCTGCAGTTCACAGTGGACCCAACCTCCCAGTTCCTCAGGTTGCGAGCCAACCTGAAGGTTGGATTATATAGCTTTTTCAGATTGAGCTCAGAAGAGCACCAGGAGCCAAGGCTCAACCACCAGGGCCCTGAACAGAAACACTCCACACAGGAAACGCTCAAAGGGAAATACCCTGGTTTCTTTTTTCTGGATGAGGTGACTGTTTTCTGGTGGAGCTGTAGGAGTACAGGTTCCCAGAAAGTAGCTGCTTCCTGCTACTTGGTCCTTGTACGATCAAAACACGGTTGTGTCTGCATCCTTGTTGTAGGTAAAGCCTTTATGGCACGACTGTACTCCACCAGGGCGGTCCTTTGTTACAATCCTGTTTGTGACATTCAAGAACTGGATCTCAGGGCTGTAAGGTAGAGAAGGCTGCCTCATTTGGGTAGCCCAGCATTGCACTTTGGGACAGAGGGAACTATCAAATCTGAGTTGTTTGTTTTGACAACATGTGTTCGGTTTCCTTTTAATGTGGTGCTGTGCATTATGGCCACGCATCTTGTTTTGAGTCTCACCTGTCCAGACAATGTAGTTCCAGAGGTCTTCTAGTTTGTTTAGATTTTAAAAAAAGAAATTACTTATTCATCCAAACAAAACACGAAAAAGTTACACACATCAGAGAACAGTGGGAGCTATACAGTAGCAAATTAAAAGGAAAATAACAAAGGAATTAAGAAAATTAAGAAATCCACACATTAACATCATGCTGCAAACATTATTTATTGGCATGTCAATTTGAGTTGCACCTTTATCCAATCAAAAGTTTTAACAATGGAGTACCCAACAGTCTTCCACTGGACAAGCAGGCTTCAGGTGGGGCGGATGTAAGCAGAAAAATCAGGATTACATTTTTAAAACTCTGAAAATAAAAAAGACTTGAAATTAACAACCGCAAAATGCAAAATTAAGAGAAAGTGAAAACAATATGGGGCTGCACGGTGGTGTAGTGGTTAGCACTGTGGCCTCACAGTGAGAAGGCCGCCGGTTCGAGTCCCAAGTCGGTCGGAGCCAGATTCCGGCTGAGGAGGGGCTTGAAACTGTGGC
>JAVQJG010068150.1:0-20205 GCA_036024015.1 Craterocephalus amniculus | reverse complement strand
ACGTGAACATAAACATCGACTCAGATCTAACTACTGAACTTATACATATTAATACATCATTATTCTCATACTATGGGCTTTTAACAGTTGTTACTCACCGACAAGGCGTACCAGTCCTGATGACAACAATGTGCACACTAGATCTCAGCAGCTACGCCGTGACAGCTGACAATAATTAGAGTAATTGAGCATCAGTGCTCCGCAGCGACAGCGCATGCTCTTCAAACACAATGTAACAGAGATCATTTTACCATTTATCTACAAAACAGAGTAATTCTGCGGGACATAACTATAGTAAGAAGAATAGGAAAATCCGTCATCCTCTCAGAACCTGATAAATAACTACTGGAAAGTTCTACACTCTTAATGCCCCAACAAAATTCCTTGAGCCATATTTCACCCTCAGGCTACTGTTGTGGTCATTAAACTTAAAATGTTAAACTATTTCTTTAAAACTTAAGTAATGGTGATCTGTTAATTGTGTGTTGTAAATTCAATGTCTCAGTGCAGCTGTCTTTGATGGATAATGGGCATTTCTACTCTGATTGGTCTGGTGAAAGTCAGTGAGGTCTCTACAGCAGTTTGACTCTATAAAAGAAGTAATTATTCAGAAAGAATTATTGGTGGCTACATACAGGGACATTGTATTGTTCTTTTTCAATTGTGCCCTGAGTCTCATGTGAATATGGCCTTGCAGGTTTGCAGTAGAAATGGTAATTTAAACGATAAGTTCCACACCTCCGACATACATTATTTCGTAGCCTCAGCTGTGAAATGGCAACTTACTGTAGATCTGTAAGTAGGATTCAGACACTTGTGAAAAAAAAAAGGTTTAATTAGCAGAGCTAACTTTCCCTGCAGAGAACGAGAGGAGAAAGCATGTCGCTCCACATCAGTTTGATTTAGAAATCTTGGAAATAAATTATTAATGGAGTGAGTTATTTATTTTAAAACATCCAACCATGTATTTTCTGTACCGCTTAATCCAATTCAGGGTCACAGGGAAGCTGAAGCTTATGTCAGCAGTTATCAGGCGAGAGGAGGCACCCTGGACAGGTCGCAAGTCCATTGCAGGACTAACACAGAGAGACAAACACTCATTCACACACACTCACTACTAGGGAAAATTAAAAGTCATCAACTTATCCAGCATGTTTTTGGCCTGTGGGAGGAAGCCAGAGTACCCACGCATACACGGGGAGAACATGCAAACTCCCCACCGAGGCTAGAACTAGCTTCTTGCTGAGAGCTGCAGTGCTAATGTGCTGATCAGCACCTTCACAACTTAAAAGAACAAAAGTTGTTAACGATGGCTGTTGATTGTGTTTCTACACTGTTCTGATACAAGAATTCAGGCTTTAATTGTGAGGAACAGTATATAAAACAATAAGAATTCTGGGCACATTTTGGTAGACTTGAAAAAAGGAGCAATGGAGAGAATGAGAGTGAAGCCCTGTCCTCACCTCCTGTGAGGACAGGGCCAAATAACTTATGAGGAGGGAGGGAAATTTAGGAGAGAGGCAGGAAACACCAAAAAATGGGGAAAAATGGAGAGAATACATGCAAAAGTATTCCTGGGTGAAACCATCATTACTATGAGCAATGGTAGCAGTCACTGGCCATTACCTTAGCCATCTACTTTCAGAAGAAAACATTTTTCCAGCCCGCACCACATGTAAGGGGAAGACAGGCTCAGTAAGGGGAACAGGCTCCTGCATGCTGAATATGTCCTCTTCTCTTTCTCCCTCACGGTGCCGGAGACCCATTTGGCACTTGCTAGGTGGCTACTTCATCATCAGAGGAAGGGACCTGCCAATAGCCTCTGGACATAATCAATAAGATCTTTGCGTGTTCCCCTCCTTGTCCTTTCCATCCCTACTACTCACCTTTCATTTTTCATCCCAAAATGTGAAAAGGGTCAGCCAGTGAAATATGATGACAAAACTCGTGCAGTTTGTCCTCGTAAATCTGTCAAATGATTTTCTATACAGAAAGGTGAACTGGGATGAGATGACTCCCATTCCCTATGCGGCCGGCCGAGAGTGCGAGTGAAATGAGGACCAGGTAACCAGGTTTAGATTAGTCTTTTATATAGTAGCAGAGTGAGTTCTCAGGCTCTCTAGAGCGCGAGTGAGTGACGGGCCATTCTGCTCACTGAATACTGTCATCATGTGGGCATTAAGACTCACTCCTGGCAGAAAGGTTCATGGGGGGCTGAATGGATGTGCATCATAGAAGTCAACTTCTGGGCAGTCTCTCTCTCTCTCGCTGTCACTCTGTGTAACGCTTTGCATCATGAAGCAGCTTTCTTATGGAGGAATTTCAGGAAAAGCTAGGAGTCAAGTAGATTTGTTACAGCTGCCCATTCATTACAAATGCATCCATACAGCAATACCAGTCAGGTTTAATGTAAACATTCAAATTGCTTACTGTCATCTGTTATAAATCTGTGTGATGTCATGTTTTTAACTGAACTGTACTGGGCACGTATAGCGGGACATTGAGTAAAATGCAGACTTACAGGTCTGTCTCAGAAAATTAGAATATTGTGATAAAGTTCTTTATTTCCTGTAATGCAATTAAAAAACATGAAATGTCATACATTGTGTATTCATTTCAAATCAACTGAAATATTGCAAGCCTTTTATTGTTTCAATGTCTCTGATTATGGCCTACAGCTTCAGAAAACTCAAAAATCCCATCTCAAAATATTAGAATATCATGAAAAAGTATACTTGTAGGCTATTCAACTAATCACTTGAATCGTCTAATTAACTCGAAACACCTGCAAGGGTTTCCTGAGCCTTGAAAGGACTAAGGTTTGGGACAGATTTATCTTTTTTTTTTTTTGCAGATATGAAACCCCTTTCCTCTTGGTTAGTTTACTATCAGCAGATCTAATAGGTATTTTGGCGACATCAGCTCTGTTGAAATGTGTTTGGAAAGTTTAGAAAATGTTCTTCTTGGAAACAAAGACAGGATAAACCCACAGATGCAGGATGAGACAGCAAAAACTTTTACAAAAACTAAAACTATAATTATCCATTTATAAATATTTAATCATTCATCAATCACAAATCACCTTCATTGGCCAAGTACGTGAGCACATAAAAGGAATTTGACTCAGGGTCTTACTGTACCCTCTCGTACTAGAAAAATAATAAAAAATTAAATCAGTAAACATAAATAGTTGCAGAACAAAAAATTAAATAGTGCAATGAGGTGGGTGCAATGATGAACATCATTTTTTACATGATGTACAGAGTAAATTCTTCTGTGGCACTAAGGTGGATGTGTTTTCAATTTTATGGAGAAATGTTCTTCTTCTCTGCATAGATTATGTTTCTGGCTGATCTTCGCTGCAGGGTTTGTACTGCTCTAACTTCTGCTTCTCAATACCCAAAGCTGTTCAAGTGGATTTAAATCAGAGAGTTCTTGGCCAGTTCATTGTTTTCACTTTTTTAAAATCTACTTTAGAAATGATCTTTATTCTCTTGTGTAGTTTGGATTGTTTTGATATTAAATTTTTGAAAGATGGGAGTTAGCGTAGCAGCTGGCACTTTGGTTTGTTGTGACAATCGTGGTATCACTGCAGAGTATCAGAGCAGATATTTGGATGTGATAGCCACATTCTTAACATCTTTTGAAGAATTTTGAATTATATTAGTTTGTTTTTGAGTTATTAGTGATTTTAAAGGCTTTTAAACATATTTTTCACCATTCGTTTTGATTAAAGTTTCTGGGTAAATAAAGTCAGCTGCACAACTTGAGGTTGGAAGGGAGATTGAATGTTCTTTCTTATATATATAATATATATAGTAATCTTCATATTTTTCATAATAGCTTTGGGGTATTGAGATTCAAGAACTCTGCTATCCTGATTAATAGCTGCAAGTCTAATTAATCAGTAATATATTTTTCCACTGTAACAGATTTAAGTTGGTAGTATTCTAGAAATTTAGTGCTGTTAATTCCATATTGAGTATATCAAAAATAAAAAGTTCCCATTTTCTATTATATGTTTTGACTGTTCTACAACTTTATTTTTTCACTGAGGGAAGTTTATCATCTTTTTAGATGTCATAGTTGTTCCAGATGAGTGTAAACACAAGGAATAAGTGAGGGCTTGGTTATTATCAGAAATTCCCACCAAGCCATTAAAGATGCTCCAATGTTTATGCTTTTAAAACTTATGTGGTTTGATGGTTGAGCTGATAAATGGGAAGTCAGACGTTAACTCATACAATGCTTGCTTTACATCTGGGTTAATCTATAACATGGTTATATTCATTACTTTGAGTGAAGTGAACTTGAAATCCATGTGTGTTGAAAATAAAACCAACATTTTGAGAACTATCTCTTGAAATTTAGGGGAAATTTATCACAAATCACACAAACTCCAATCACAGCATTCTGACAAACGGTACTCAGTAACTGAAATGGACAAAAACCTTATCTTTCTGATGCAACAAGTTTCCATTATTTTCTTCCAACTTGTTTGATTTTATAGTGTAGTTTTTCATGTAGAGCCATGACATGCATCTGGTTGCCTGTGGAGCCAAAACTCAGGAACTTCTAGTTGTAACAGGTCATTTTATTAACGTGTTTGTGTATATTGACAAAAAAATCACAGATACAAGCAGGTTTTTTTTTCAGTCGTCACAGTATCTTAATCTCTATTCCACTGGTCAGATGTATGGATGTTTAGTGCTTCAATTTTCTTCTTGGGGTTTTTATTTGAGTAACTTGTCATATGAGGATTATATCTTGTAACCTTGAGAGGGGACGAACTTCAGAAACATTTCACATTAGCAAGTATGTCTTGCACAGTGATTCAATGTGTTGGTGAAATATGAGGACGGATCCCCCTCCTCTTCGGCTCTGTCTGTGCATAACCAGACAGTATATGGAGCAGGTAGAGTCGGCAGAGTGACTCAGCATGGGCCGCTGGGAAATGACCCAGATCCAGCACTGCTGTGGTTCGCTGACGGAGAAGTGTTAAACAAAGCAGGTCAGGCGGTGCCGTCACCCCTAACTACTCCTGACATTCAGAAGAAAAAGGACGTAGCTGCTACCTTGGCATTATTTAGCAAGACAGCCAACTCAGCTGATTCTCCAAGGAACCCAAGAGAGAAGGAGGAAGGGAAGGAAGGGAGCCATAATGCATTTGTCCAGGTGCACGTGTAGCGATAAATTGGTAATCTCACAGAAAGATTTTCCATGAAGCCACCCCCCCACAAAGAAAAACAACCAAAAAAAAACATAGACTTATCCTTCATAAACTTACTTCCTTTCCAGAGTTGCAACCTTTCCTCCTCTCACTGCAGCTTAGTGAACATGGAGGCATAAGGTAAATGATAAGATTACTTGCATGCATGTGCAAAGCTTGTAGCATTATACTTAGATTAGTTAAGGTTTTATAGATACAGGATTACAATGAATTTACCTTCTTAACTTAAAATTAAATCTCAATGGAGAAAGTTTTACCAAATCCCTTTGTCATCCTGCGATTTGGCAGAGCAAAATTTTCAGGGAGTATTATTAATTACTTAGTAACGAATTAATCAAATAAACCTGCATGAACTTCTCTATTGGTTTGGGTATGTAATAACAAAATAAAGTGTTTGTTATCCTGTTGCTGCTTTAAATTTTGACTATTTCCCTGTCACTACTTAATTATTAGCTTTTATCTCAACTAAAAAACACTATTATTTTCGTATTTTACTTGTTCAAAAGAAAATAGATAATGCTAAGAAACATTTCTCTCCTGCTTTCTTTCTTAGTGTGAAAGTTAAAGGGATATTCTGCTCTTCAAAGTGGTGAAAAGCAGCTTCAGTGGAATGTAAAACACTCATCTGAGATGAGACGTCTTGTGTTTTTCTTCAAAATATGCTTGTAAGAGGTGAAGGAGTGAAGAGGAGGGGGGAAGCTTGTCGTGTAAAAATGAAAGCAGACAAAGATTGTAGCGAGCAGACTGAGACACTTCAGTGACTGAGCACTTCAGAGCAGCATAATGTCTTTGCTGAAAACAAATTACAGCTGAATATTAGGCTTTTTGGGGGGCTATTACTGTAGTATCCTAAAAATTAGTTTTTGAATGTTCTTGCTACAAGCTGGATTAGCAGTGGGCTCAATAAAAAGGCAACAAACACTCCTGAAAGCATCTCTGAACTAGTTGGTGAGCCGTCACTCAAGAAAATGAAAAAGAGATGTAATAGGAAAGGAGATGAGCTCAGCTCTTGATCACACGGTTCTGTCTGATGTCTTTTTTCATGGGTTAGATTTCTGCATGCTGACTTAAATCTCTGGCTGTGTGCAGCTCAGCTGGTGTGTTTGTCTGTGTCTGCATTAGATAATATTCTTACAGACGTGGACATCTTCCCCCCCTGCGCTCTGCCCGGCCTCAAACTCCCAACATGGCAGCACAACTCTGCTTCAATCTGATTGCACTGCACCCCCCCTGCTGTCTAATGAGAGGATTAGACTCCACATATTTGTTTCAATCCCTTGTTGAGGTTACCCCTTCCTTTCCCTCTCCCTTCTGTCTCCTCCTCCCTCCTCCGTCTGCAGAGCCACACTGGTTGCTATTTTAAATGGGTCCTGTAGTTTTTATGTGGTCTATCTCCTGGCCTGCTGACACATGCAAAGCGCAAACATTTACACACAAACAGACCATTAAACATCTACATACATGGGCACAATAAGTCATCTATAAACACAAACACAAACCTAAAGAAAATTTTACGCCACCTGTTTTGCTTTTAAACAGCCCCATTGCAACATATACAGGCGCCTTTTTTCCCTCTCCCCTATCCCAGATTGTTCTTTGTAGCGATTTTGTATGTTTGTGTGGTGAAACATGTCTTTTTTAGGATGATGAGAAACATTTTCCCAGTATGTGCATAAAAAATATAAAGCTGAATCAGGATTCTTGGCATAATTACAGAGAGGAATCTGAACGATGCTGTGATTTGAACTGAGCCTGACACCATATATAGGGCCCCTTGGAGACGATCTAGGCTCTCCCAGTGTGTTTATGTGTATGTGGATGCATGTGGGCGATTCTGACCCTGGTGTTATAGGTTCTATTTGTCATAAATGACATGTTATCTTCAGTCTTTTAAGCGTCTTCAAACTTTTAAAATCAAACAGCAGAACTCTAAAGTTGCTTATTACGAGGTTAAGTATTTTAAATTGATCTTCACGTCACACTTTCTCACAGAACGCTCTGCGCCTAAGGGCTCCAAGCTGTGCATGCATGTGTCTGTGAGGTTAACCATATTCAGCCTACAGCGTATTCTGCTCTCCATCCAGGACAGCAAGAGGCCATATCACTTATCTGAGGAATTCACCCTGACCATCTCCTCTTCATAAACACTCCCCTGTGGAGCACATCCCTCCCTCTCACATTGCCTTTGTCTTTCTCATACACACCCCTCTGAATCTACCCGCTGTGCTGCCAGTTTGCTTTAGGAACATCTGAAACCAAAACCTAAACAAAAGGAGGGTATAACTAAAACAGAATCTGCCGAGAAAAATCTACACAATTCTATAGACTCCACCAGGAACTTCCACAAACTGCTCGCTTTTCCGTCTTTATGTT
Source organism: Craterocephalus amniculus (assembly GCA_036024015.1). NCBI lineage: Eukaryota > Metazoa > Chordata > Actinopteri > Atheriniformes > Atherinidae > Craterocephalus > Craterocephalus amniculus. Next base: position 12,602 of record JAVQJG010068150.1, on the reverse strand, counting down.
TCATGTCAGTTTCGACAGTAACGTGTTTGTGTGGCTCACTCCAGTGGAATGATTTTGCTTTATGTTACAAGTCATGAGTAAGAGATCAAAATCTGGAGGAAATCTTTACAGGCCACTTCAAACAGGATTCTATGGAGCTGATAATAGTGGGTTGAAGTAAGGAAAGTATTTGTGTCTACCTCATGTAGGTTAGATTTGTATCTGACAAAACACAAGTACATGTGGCTGCACAGAGAAACACTGTTTTGCCTCCACAATGGAATTCCAGCTGCCTTGTTTCCAACTGATCGCAGTGATGAGAAGAATGTCAGAGTGTGGCGGCAGAGATAGGAAAGGCACCTGGAGAATGTCCTCTGGGAACGTGTGTGCACCTCTGAAGTGAATAATATGTGAGAAATCGGCAAACATACTGTACTTCCACAAGCAACACTGTTACAGACCTTTCTACAGAGGCGTATCAAAGATGAGACTGGGAATGTGTGTGTGAGTGTGCATTTTCAGGAAGGTAATGAAACATGTAGGTCTTCCGGGGGAGGGTGAATTTTTTACTCTGCCTCCCTCCAGTCTCTCTAGAACCAAACTTCAATAGGGAAAAAAATTCCAGATGAAAATGTGATCTGGAGATCTTTACAGATAAGAATTAAAGGAGAATTTTGCTTTTTTTAAACCTGGGGTCTGTTGTCATCTATCCTTTCATACATGTGCGTGATGGAGAAAGGAATTTTTAAGATAGCTCCAGCATTTAGTCGGGCAGGCAGCTAGCAGTTATCGCGATTTCGGGATATTCCCACGAGATTTGGACATAGACAACAGGACACAGACCATGGATGTATTATACATGTATTACACATCCATGACACAGACACCAAAACATAGTGATCGCCAGCTTATACAGATACTTTCGTTCATTTCTCCTCTCTAGTACATTGTCAGACACTCGTTGAGACTATCAGAGCACTTCAGTGTGGAAAAAGGTTTTCAGGGCAAAATTACGCTGGGGCAGTTGCCCTATAGCCTACTCATCATTAGCTGGGCTGCTAACTGCCTGCCTGGCTAAATTTCAGAGCTATCTTGAAAATCCCCTTCTCCATCACTCACATGTATGAATGATAAGATGAAAACAGACCCCAGGTTAAAAAAAACGAAATTCTCCTTTAAATGACAATGTCTGTTTGACCCAGTTGAGCCACTGGTGACCCAGCATGCACAGAACCCTTAAAAGTGAAGCAAAATGTCTACTGTCTTAAAACCCCGGCCCACCTTGTTTTTTTTTGTATAAAGAAAATCTTCAATCTCAAAACACTGTGCTCTGTCTTCTGTTAAGACTTATTCAAAATACCAGGGTGGCCTATCAAGATCAAGCAGTCATGACATCAGATATGTAGCATAGTTGCCCATCTGATACACACTGCTTGGATTCGTCATGTAGGAGTCAGACACCTGCCATCCATGACTGCATGCCTGGTGTTGTTTTGTGTTTTGTTGTTTAGCAATGCATGGTCTCTGTGACATTTTTGGTATTTATAATGAAATTGCCACAAACAGATGCTTGTTTTATCGGACGATGTCTGTTTTAACTCAGCAACAACATTGGTGTCAGTCCTGAAAAATGTGGATATTTACATGACAATTAGTTGAGAAACCTGGACTTCATTATAAACTTTCCAGTTTTCCAGCTTTCCTCATCACTAACTCCCCATAAAGAGATTTTTGTCAACACTTGAAGTTCCTATGATCTGATCCAGCTACAATCTGAAGTTTGATATTACTTAGTTGGAAAAGCAGCATGGACACACCCCTCTCTCTTGCATATCTGCGTATAACATTTTCTTCTTTTCTTCTCTTCTTCTCTTTTCGATCAAACTAGGGTAGATGTGGACCGGTCCTCACATACTCCCCCGTTCTGGAGGGCGTCGGTCTTATGTCACCTCTTCTATTAGTATATTGGATAGCAGCTGTCCTGTGGGTCTATGTGTTACATGAATTGATTATCATTGCATCTGGAAGGAATATAAATATTAAGGCCTGGCGGTCGGGTGACAGCTCCACCCTCACAGGCTCTGACCGGCTAAAACTGCTCTGAGTGCATATAAATCTCAGACCTTACAGATAAGCCTGCAAATTTACTAAATGTTGAAGAAACATATCTGACCTCTTAGCTACATGTGTCATAAATTCAGCAATATGCCATAAGTGTTGCAATGACTAACAGGCTTCATCCTCAAATGGTAAATAATTTTACTCTCGCTCAGTTTCAGAATTTACTAATTATCAAGATGATGTGAGAAAACGACTGCTGCAGCTGCTACTCTGTTGTTTCCTTTAAATCTCCATCCATCTGTAATTCCCATTAACGTCTGTTAATGTGGATAGATAAGTGTTAGCGGATGTTAGCATTAGCTTAAACTGGTGTACCCTCCATTAAGTTATCTCCAAGAACACAAGCAAGCCTGCTTTTCTTGAGGGCCGTTATATTTAAAGTATTTAAATCAAAATGAAGCAGTTGATTTTAATGCTGTAAGTCAAATCAGCATTATATTGAGATGAAAAACATACTTGTCATTTTTTGAAAGCACAGGTGTTAAATTTTAAAGTAGTCGCAGCTCCATCTGTTCATAGGAAGAATGAAGGGGCCCTCGGTACAAGTATGCCGGCCTCCTGCAGTCTCCACTCTTTACTGTTTTAATTCAGCCTGGGCCTCTCGAGGAGGAGGACTGGTTGGACCCCAGCCAGTTAGATGGTTCAAAATGAGAAAACATCACCCTCAACCTCTGCCTGCCTTTGATCTAGCCATCTTCCGCCTGTTACACTGCCATGTATAAAATGCACCTTCCGTTCAGCGACAGAAGACAAGGGGACATACAACCCTCGTCCTTGGGGAAGATATGACCATCAATCTGCCACCTTTACTATGCAGTTTCCTCCATTTCCTTACGCTGACTCATCCACTTCCCTCCCCCCACTTTGTCTCCTTTTCTTACAAGAAGCTTCCTCGTTGTTGGCAGTGTGGCCCTTCTGCAGGCTTTGCTTCTGATTTACTGATTGATTTTTACATTAACAACCACCCCCTCCATCCAACTGCCCCAGAACACATATTATCCATTGTATGGCTTCTGCTGTGCCTTGAACATAAAGCTGCTTCAAGCTAATAGTGGAGGCGGAAGTCTCACAAGTCACATTCTAACATCTACAAGTAATTCCTGTGATGCAACTACAGAGAATAATTTTTTATATTTGCAGCTTTGCATGACTTTCCTGACGTGTCCATCAGGTAAGCTCATTGTTGAAGCAGTTTAAGTAGCATTATACTCAGAAAACCAATGAGGAGAACACAGTAGACCATGTATTGCAGCTAAGGAGGTAAATAACTCCCCCCAGGTGTTTGTGTCGAGGTGAAAATAGCATTAAGGAGTTAATAAGTTGATTTTGACTCATGTGAGTATATTGTTTCTTTTGCACTTATGACTGTGTCAATGGCATAACTTTAGGAAAAGCGCAAAGGTTTCACATCCACACTGTCATTATTTGGGTCTTCAATATTTCACACCTCCATGTTTTTTTTGCAGAATGTTTTTCTTATTCAAGTTTTGAATGCATAAGAGGAACACGATCCTGGATGTGTTCCTCATAAGTCGCAGCAAGACCAATGGTCATGTGACGGCCACAGGGCTGACTGTGCAAAGATAGGTTTGATGGAGAAATCAATCTAATATTTCAGCAAAAATCAACTTGGCCACAATGAAGGGATACACAAGCAATACTTTAGAAATAAAATAAATTAAATCGGGTATCACATGATAAAAGTATTGAATTTGTCCATTGGTTTTAAGTTTCATGTCACAGAGGCTCTTTTTTGCACTGCTGTGAGATTGTATTTAAGGATGGTATAACTGAACTGAAAATAATTGTAATTTTGGCTCATTCCATATTCCATCAGCTTCAAAGGAGAAGAATCTGATTATGGTAGATAAACTATGAATGGATTGGATGTTTTTATATTTTTGGAAATGTTACGTATCAATGTAAGCATGGTTACTTATTATGAACAAATTCACTGATGGGGATTCCTGTTTTTTTCATGAAGGGGAGAAAAGGGACAGTTGTGGATTTCTTTTTAGAAGTTTTGTTTTTCTGATCACAAAATTATTTGGTATAGTTTTTATGTCTACATGCATGCAGTTAAACTCCATGTCATTCCGACAGATGATACTGTATGTAGGAATTTCATACACGTGCAGTTGCAGTTTTTAAGTTCCATTTGTTTTCTACTTCTGCCAGAAAACTTACTTTTACTTCTCAAATTTGCTTGCTGTTAATCCCCCAATGAAAAATATCCCACAAAGACGAGTAGCAGGTCTGTTGCATCAGAAAAGTCTCCTTGGCCTGTTTGTTGTTATCTCTTATCAGCAACCGTCCCTACGTTGTTGAGTTACAAGGACGTGCGCAAACTCTCAAGACTCTCTGTATGAGGCAGATACAGAGACACATCAGCAGTGAAAGACACATGCTGTAGGATTCGGCGCGTATAAACTGGCTGAACACACGGCAATCCAAAGTTACGACCGTATGCCCCTAAGATGTTGTTAGTATAGGACCAAGAGAGAGAAAAACAGCAGCAGTGAGTGAAATTGAATAGAGTCCAGATAATCTGAGTTGCTGAACACTTAATGTAAAGTTTGACTTGTTTGTAGCTTGAAAAGAAGGAGGATGTTCTGTTTCTCCCTAACAAACCTGGCACTGCTACATTGTAATCTTAAAAGGCTGAGATTGATGGAGGGAGACATGATAATCTTTAAGAGGCAGTGGACAAATTCTTGATTTAGGAAATGGCCAGAGTACATCTTGGCAACGTGCTCAATCCCTCTCAGATGGCTGAAGAGTCTGTGTGTGTGCGAGTGAATGAGAAGAACACAGATAGTTGCGTGTTGGGAGGCATGAGAATGGCAAACATTTCCATTCAGCTGAATCTGTAAATAAAACACAGGAAAACTTTATCTGCCCCACAGTTACATCACAGCACTTATTATAGTGGGAGAAGAATCTGTGCAGCATACACACCATACTCATTATGGAGAGCAGGCAGTATCTCTCCGTGCTGCTGAGAAACAGCAAGCTGGTCAATAGTTGACATTCCAAGTTTTTTTTTTGCTTGATTACGTCAAAAGCTGCATGAATCTAACAGTCAACATTCATAGGTCACTGTCCAGGACTGCCATCATCAAACAGTAAAGAAGGAGGAGCACCCTCTAGTGTCAAATAAGATCATGTCATGTACACTGAATAAACATCTGAGTAGTGGGTTTAGTGTGGATTATGTAACACTATAGGCTTCTCAAGCAGTTCTCATGCTATTCAGTGATAATTTAGTGATGATTAATAACTGTGCCCTTCAATAAAAACTCAATAGTTACTTCAAGGTTGTTTAGACAGGAAATGTTAAGCAGCTGCTATGCACACAAAAGGGCTGTGCAAAAAGGTAGTTTTCTGTTGAGAGATACTGACAGTTAATAAATATGAACAAGACTGACATGGTGTAAAATGCCATATATTTTACAGGTTTGATTTGCTGTAGCTAATAAACATTAATGCCTCTGTGGCTACTTGTCTGAAAAGCTAGTTTCTTCTTCACTTTTTCGACATTTTATCATACTGAGCTCCATGTGTTGTCTGTAGGGAAGGCTTGGGCTGCTCATGACTACTATACTCAATGCTCATTTTAAAATACAAAACATTCCTGTAGCTCCGTGGCTCTCCAAACTTTGAAGACTAATTTTTATTCTCTTGCTTTTAAACCAGACTGAGTGTCAGCATTGTTGTTTTTTCTATAGTCTTACTGCTATGCTGTCTACATTCAGTTTATTATCATTTGTGGAGCACCTTGGCCGACACCTATTTGAAAGTGCTTTATAAATAAAGTTGACTTGACTGGACTCCAAACTGCAAAAAAAAGTTAAACATAACCACCATATATTTCATGAGGGCTGTCAAAATGAAACTATCAGCAGAGATAATTCTGTTAAATTAGCAGGATTGTAAAAACACGTTTTTCGAAACGCTTTTGAAAATGTAGGTGCTTTGCTGCAGTCGTGAACCAAAAACACTTTTTTATTCTTATTCCTTTAGATTTTGACAGTTTCCCTGCCTTACATTCAGCAGATGGCTACAAATGTGTGATCTTGGGGACTGTGGCTCAAAACATTTAAGAACCACTGCTTTAGCTGAGGACCACTGAATGGAAGTGAAAGTAGCAGATGAGCTGAAGTCAGTCTGTGACAGTGCTGTTTGCCCCTTTAACATGAAAAACTCAAACATGTGTAAATTCTTGAATGTTTATAATACATGACAGTTAAACACTACAGGTTTTTACAGAGGTTGTTTCAAACACAAAACAATAAAAGACAGCAGAGATTAAAGTAAACAAAGTGCTGCTATTTTGTAATATATCACCATGGATGAAAATACTACATAAAGATTTTGTATTTGCAAGTTTCATTTCCAGGTTTGTTTAGACCAAAAAGGGAAAAAGAAGAAAAAAAAAACAAAACAAGGGTGCGTGATTCCCTGCCTTCCTATCCATGAGAAGCAATTTTAAGTGCATCGTCTGTCAAAATCTCAACAACACTTTTCAGCTGGATCTTTCAAAGTCAGTTCGTCCTTACAGCATTTTTCCAGGTGCTTCTGCTGGCATGCTGACAGAATTCATAGCTGAAATGTTGCAGATGTCTGTGACATCGCATTATAAATAAATGTGTTGTTGAATGGCACAAACTGGTGGCTGATGATCTTGATAGCCTCTTGCGCAGCTGATCCTACACACACACACACACAAACAAACAGACATTAGCAGATATTTCTGGATTATTAGCAGGAGGGACATGAGGTGTATGAGGTGATCAATCGATGGTAATGAGTGCTCAGGCTTTACCTCCCAAAAATGCAGAAACTGTGTGTGGCTCTGCTGCACCATAGCGACAGCTGGAGGGGAAAAATAGTAACAGATTATTTGACAATGTAAGTCAATCTGAACAGTCAATTCAACAGTTACAAGGACATACAACTCATGGATGTAGTCATCTTTGATGTTCACATTAAGGCTGTACTCCTGTAGCAGACTGTTTACACACAGCTTCAGTTTGCTGATGTCCTCTTCCACTTGGTAATTATACACTCCTGTAAAAAAAGAAAGAAAAAAAACAACAAAAAGCCAGAAACAAAAGCAAGAAAATAAGTGAGACCATTTCTGAATGTGACATCAAAAGTCAGACCGTAGTAAAGTGCGAATTAATATGCTTAATCAACACATGAGAAACTGTAATATCGTGAGGATGTGAAACATTAATTTGGAGGAGATTCACATCCTGTTCAGTAAAACTCATTCTCATAAAAATAAGCCATACCGGGGTAGCGAGAGTGCTGCTGATAGAAGCGATCAACAGCACGAAGCATGAGGTAGAAGACCATCTCACTGTCTGGACTGTCCATACAGGAAGCTGAGAAAACAATGCAAAGAGAAGTAAAAGTGCTTTACGCTTACAAGAGTAGTACTAAAGAAGGCTTCAACACACACACAACAAGAATGACAGAAGTTGAACAGAAAATCTCATCTCAAAACTTACTGATTTCATCTTTATTTACTGAATCCACATTATATTCTTCAGCCAAAGACCTGCAGCGCACCACCCGCAGGAAGGATGCATTCTTACCTACACACAAGTATTAAAAGGCCACAGTCAGAAATCTGCTGCAGGTACAAAAAGTCTAATAAAAACAACATCATGGTCTATATTAATCAGCTCTGATAGTGTGCACACAGTGATGCAATTACGCATGCCAGCAACAGCAAGCTTACATTCATTAAAACTCTGATGTTGAAAAATAAGTGCTGCAGAATGAGGGTATCATGTGACAGACATGTTGCTTTAAAGTGCAGCTAAAAATGTCTTCCTCAAAAAAAATTTCTTCAGTGGATCTGTTCACAGGCACCGTATAACAAACACCATGAAAAAAAAAAAAATATAATCTAACATGGTTTTATTACTTAAAATAAAGCAATCTTAACCAATTTAAAAAGGCAACAGATTTAAAATGTGGTAAGAGTTCACTCCTCTCCAGTGGAGAAAAAAAGCACACAGTCATACTGTATGTAGCCTACTTATCTGAGTTGTTACTGATCAGACGTGTGCATGTAAACGGATTAACTGACTATTACTGAATATAGAAATATAATTAAAATTAATTAAAGAAAAGGTAGCTTACAAAACAGCTTGATGTCCTTCTCAGAGATGCTTTCTGGTGGCTAGTAAAAAAAGATAAACATTTATTTTGCATTTTAAACAATGTATTTTAATGCATGTTTACAATTTTAGGGGGGAATAATACATTGAAATAATACCCATCCAACCTGTTTTTGGAATACAAAATCTACAAATGTTTGAAAATAAGACATGTTTAGCTTTTTTGTGAGTAGTTTTGTAGAGTATTGTGCAAATCTGTGGAGTACATTTTCAACCATCTGAGCAATAAACTGTTACTATTTGATAAATACAACAACAACAAAAAAATATTACTAAAATTTTAAATGACATGTGAAAGATGGTAGACCTATATAAATGAAAGAGACAAGATTAACATTCCTGCTCAGAGAAGATTTGGGGGTTCTATATACCTTTCCAACAGACTGTAGTAGATATTCGACTTGCTTCGAAACAGATGCAGCATCCTGCATGGCTTTTTCCCTGTAACTGCAAAAAACACAAAAATAAACAACAATTAACCCACGAGAAAGAAAATCTGATTCAATATAGGCTGAGAGAACTACTCTTCTGCATTTGTTTTTCTCTCATGGTCCCAACAAACCCATCTACACAGCTGGCATTCTGATATTTCCCACATACACATTTTGAAGATTGATGAACTTCTGAGAGTCTGCGATCATGTCGGGGATGGTTCCACGAAGAGGAAGGCTTCCATTACCTTCATGATGAACAAATTCCTTCACAGCTCGCAGCATCACCCAAAAGGGTGAACTCTAAACCAAGAGACCAAGACAAAAAATACCCCACGGTTAAAACCTTCTCCATTATATATAAAGATCTAGGTGTGATAAATAAAAGCACAACCTGTGCGGTGATGTTGTTACACTGCTCGCTATTGAAGAGGTCTTCAACTGTATTTGGAATCTGCAGAAAAAACATGAGCTTTTAAAAACAGAGCAGATTGACCGAAGAGCAGATGAATAAAAAGCTGGCTCTGAAACCTAAAGAGCATTTCAAATCTGGCACCTTGGTTGGATTTAAAGCTGTATTAACATTCTTTATAGCTTCTTCAAAGTTTTCCTCATCCTCAGGGACACCATTCTCATTTTTCATGATCCCTAAAAGGTTGAAGAAAGAAAAAAAATCTCAGAGGAGTTACACCATCAAGTCAGTGGTATTAGACAATCCAGGTGCGCAATGATACCTTTGCGAATCATTTGTCTGAAGGCCTCTTTCTCCTTGTAATTTCTTGGTGGCTGACCATTGTACTGCATCAATTAAGCAACAGAAGGGCAGAAGACCATTATCAATAGTAAACAATAACAATCAGAAATAATAAAAGCGGTGCAGTATTTGATGGAAATTGTCATCAGAAAGCCAACAAAACTGTGCCACATACCTCACTGAGCCATTTTTCCAGGTACTTTGCAACAATGATAATCCATGGGGTGTGACTGTGATCCTATTCATTAAATGGAAATGGTGGAGAATGTTTTAGTTTTCCAAAAATGGAAGAGTTAAAATGCTCTAGTCTGTATGCTAAAATAAAATATTACACCTTCTTGTCCATGCTGTCAACATCGTAGGACTCAATGTGATTCTTAATTTCATCAAAAGGATGGTCTAATCTTAGGTCCTCCAAAGCATTGTCTGGGTGAGATTCAATCACTGAAAATAGATGCAGAAAACTTAAACTCATAAAATGTTTGCATACACAAAAATGTTTAGCATGTTACTAAGATTGATGAAATGTCATGGATTAAAAACATGCTGTGATTGTTAATGTGAAATAACTAAAAAGAAAAAAAGGGTAAATACATAAAAGTTCTGAAGCCACTAACCTGTGTGCTCCTGCACCACCAGTCTCATGTAGCCGATGAGGCCGTACGTTTTACAGACTAGAAAAGGTACAGAGGCACTCCACAGAACTGAGCCAAGCCTCAAACATATGCTGTGGAATGTGGAAAAAAATAATTGTACATATTGCGTTCACAGACAGCATAATAAATGGAGCTGTTCAAACCCAAACAGGGTCCGAACCGGTTGGGCAGAAAGATTATCTTATACCTTTCTGGCAGCTGGACACCAATGACAATGGTAAACCTGTGGAAAAATTCTGGGTCATTGTCAAGAAGCTTGTCTGGACTCTATAGGAAATAAAAACAGAATACAAAACAGATCTGTTACTGTTTAATTGGTGATCATTATTTACACAGAACATCTAACATTTATAGATGATATGTCATTAAATCCTGAAGAGCATCAATCATATTTTTGCAATCATCTATAAAATGGCAATTAAGACAATAAAGGACTTATTTTTCCATTTCTAATAAAACTTTATAAATACATCTACAGTGGATCAGAACATATGAAACACCAACCTCTTCTACAAAGTTTCCCGACACATCACTGTTCAGTTCTTGCAGCAGTTCAGTGGCAGCCAGTGCTCTGTTCTGCAACATAAAACCAAAGAAACAGGTTTACACTCTAATAATAAACTTGACTCGCCTCTATTTTACTTAACAAACATATAAAAGCAACCTTATGAATAGGTATGGACAAATGTGTGGTTATTGTATTACTGAATATGGAGTTACAATAGAAATTCCCAAAGTTATACAAGATTGATTTGATTTTTAAAAATACAGGAGTGCTTACTTTCCCGATGCTGTCTTTGCTGAGGAAAAAGCTGCAAAACAAGATTAGGAAGTCAATAATCAACTACACTTAATTATTTAGAGAAAGACTATCTGTCAAAAAATGTGTTTACTTGTTCCCTGCATCTTCTCCAGTCACTATGTGTCCATCAACTATGGTGAATGCTCCAATCCCTGTAGAGCAGATCACTCAATCAGACAGATGTTTTCATTAGCAGCAGTAGAAACAACACAGAGTTCCATCTACTTGCCTGGTAGTACTAAATTTTTTAGTATCTCTGTTCCAGTTGCAGTGGCGTTGATGAGACATACATGTGCATTTTCCAGTGCTTCTTGACCATGGTCGCCCCACAATCTGAAAGAATAACCCAGAACACAGACGTGTTCAAATTCCCATGATCAGCCAGTGTAACAGTACAGCAAAAAGGGGAGTAAATATAAAAACTGGGAGCTCTGATGGACAAGCAGGCTTGATAGTAAGTCAGTGCAACCCATCAAATCAACCTCAAAGCTAACGATGCTTAGGCGACATAACAAGCGAGCTAATGTTAGCTAACGTTAGCGCTTCAGCATCGAAATGTAAACTCTCAAATTAACAAGTCGATTTTTTTCTTTTAACTAAGTTAATATAATTTTTCAGTCCGAATTCTCATATTGTTTAGACCTACCTGAGCTGTCTGTCGTATTTTTGTTCCTTTGAGGCTTTGGCGGCGGCCATATCTTTACAATGGGTGACGTTATGGACGTAGATTTATTTCCGCACCCCAGATTCGATGCATGGACGCAGAGACGCACGCACGCACTTTCGTCACACACCCTACAAGCCGCGACTGTAAAATATGTTTGAAAATACAAATGATTATTTTTATTAGGATGCTTATTCTTGAAATTATGACAAGGCTGCCTCTCATGCAAAAAAATACAGTTTACATTCACAGGCCTACATAGCCTACTTGAACTAAATGCGACAAGGAAAGAAACAGTGTTGATTTGTATCGCACATTTTCGATACATTCAAGGTGCTTTACACAAAACATTAGGGATACACAAGGACTTGATAACTCTTGAAATTACTGATATATGCACATAGGAATTATTCCACAGAATTGGTCAAAAACGCCACAACCAGAAAACACTCCTGAACTCTGCCTCCTGATATTAGACACTTAGAACTACCTGCACTATATCTATAGACTCTTTTAAACCTGTCAACTCTCATTGCATCAGTGTACATACATTCAGTTATGCACTGTTGTACAATTCATCTAGACATAGGCCTAACTCACTTGATCTCCACTGCACTTCTGTAAATAGGCCTACTGTATATATAATCATGCCATCTACAATAATAATTGTTCTAAAACCTATTATGTTCTAAATGGCTTTACAATGAGGCCTGATCCTGACTGGATGAGTGGACATCACAAAAAAATTTTTTACAATATGGATAAGACAACAGCCTTTGTCAATTGTAAGTTGGAGGAATTGGACGAAACGAAATTGACTATGCTATGATCTGATTTTATTTATTGCATTTATTTATCATTTTATTTTATTTTATTTATTTATTTATTTATTTATTTATTTATTTATCTATCTATCTATCTATCTATCTATCTATCTATCTATCTATCTATCTATCTATCTATCTATCTATCTATCTATCTATCTATCTATCTATCTATCT
>JAVQJG010068143.1:0-16757 GCA_036024015.1 Craterocephalus amniculus | reverse complement strand
TGTGAATGTGAAGCAATACATAAATATATATATATATATATATATATATACATACATATATATAAACCTATATGTCTGTGTGTGTGTAGGTGTGTGTAGAGGTGGGAAAGAAACTTTTTCACATGGGGTCATTCCACCGACTTGTTTCAATGCTCATCAATGCTTTTGGATGTAATGTGCTATTGTTGTTCCAGCTTTTGAATGCTGATCCGATTTGGTGATTGAGGTGTGAGATTGATTAAGCTTCTCAAACTATCTGTATGGACTCTGCTGACTGATTTTAGAGATGATGGATTTCCTTTCCATTGAAACTTTGGAAAAGACCTTGCAGCTGAAAATAGTTTGCTCTTGTCCCTTACCAGGTGTTCTCCACAGTCCAAAGACATAAACAGCTTTTTGTGAATTTTAAGTGAATATCCAGGTACGGTACATAATTGTCTCATTGTGATGGACTGCTAAATCTCACATGTAAAGTCAGACCTCAACGACAGAATTTATATTAAGGTTGACTTTCTACAATCACAGGCTAGAAAGCTTTCAAAGTCTTCCTTAGTCACTGTCAGCTTTGATATCCTGATGTTAATTTTCAAAAGATTCAATGGTGTAATCAGACAGGACCAATTACTAGTGCTATGTTTCAAAAAGCTATTGAGATACGGGAATAGCTCTGAAGGGTAATCATGCAAGTTGAGCAGAAGTGCCACATCACACAGTAGAATCCCCCAATGAAGCGCTAAGTGACCCTCTGAAGAAATATGAATATTGAAAGTTCACAGCAAAGAATTTCTCAGACCGATTGCATATACCTGTTTATATGGTTATCACTTCTGTCAATGACTTTCTCATTTTAAGCCCCTAAAAAACACAAAATCAACTTGGGAATTAAGTAGTATCTGATTAAGACAATAAAACTAATACACTCAAAATACAAACTGTGAATTTCGCAAAAAGCAATGTTGACTGCCTCAATGAATTCTCACCACAGAGAAGAAAATCCTTTGAATTTCAAATCCAGCTGTTCAACCTCAATTTGATATAAAACCAATAAAGATCAATTTGTATATACAAAATATGTTCATGGACCTGTATGAGCTATCCACTTGGTGTAGAGTCAGAATAAAATTCAAATTGATGTCTATAAAAACATTTTTTTTTTCTTACATATCTTTTTTTAATTAGTTTTGCTTACCTATCAAGAATATAGATTGAAAATCTAAAGATTTTTATACAATGACCGCATGTTTGCATTTGCAGTCAGAGGTGAAATGGAAGTGGAGAGTAAAGGCTAACCATTATATACTTGTCATTGTGCTTTTGTTCTTAACCCAAGGTGAAAATCAGTCTGGAGGCACTTCTGCTGCTGCTTCAGTAACGTGACAGCGACCCACCATTATGCACCACTGCTAACCAAGAAAACTTTTTTACCCCCTAAATTTAATAGGCTTCATACACCTTAACCAAGAAAAAGGCCATAACTCTTCTCACAATGCATTGCTCAGACACAGCTCATTCCCTCGCATCTGAAGCTATCATGTTCAGCTGCCGTTTTACCTGCCATCTATTTTGGTTCATTATTTGCTGAAGATCTTGAGGTACCTGCGAGGAGAAGTGGAATATGTCCCCATTTTTTATTTTTGGAATCAAGCAGCCAACAAGTGTTACCAAAGAGATGCTGTTGCTGTCATATGCAGAGACTGAGAGAGATAAATTAAATCAGGCAATGTTTTAATGAGCTGAGATGAACTATAAAGACGCTTAACATGGCCCGTTTTAAAAATAGCAGCACATCTAGAGTTTTTGGGCTCCTTAGCACATTGTAAGCTTTACCAAATTAGGCTGATGGATGGTTTCAGCGGAGCTCAAAAACAGAGAGTAGAGGCTAGGGATCAGTCTTAACAGTAGCCTATGGTGAAATATTTACTTGGCCTAGATTCATATCTAATGAGCTTAAAGAAACCCAGTTATGCAACTAAGCCGAAGTTAAATGTTTAATGTTGCGTTGTTGTGAACACGCTGGAGAGGACTGCACTCATCCTTAAATGAGTTCATCCTGCTACTTTCAGACAAAGCATTTGCTGTGTTTAGTATAACTGTTTAGATTAGACTGGCTTATCATCCAGTTGGTAATCTGCTGAATGACTTCAAATGTTTAACAGCACTGTTGCAAGTATTAATTATGCTGTGGGAGTTGGACTTCTATAGCTTCCTGATATGTTCGAAGTCCTCCTCCGTATGTCTACGAGGCCTGTCTCAGTGGGAGCTTTTTGGTGATATAAGCAGCACTGAGCCATTGTTCCTATACTTCTTTAATTAGCTGAAAGTGTGCTGCTTGAATTCATGGAGCTAGTTTTAAAGCCTTACACTTTAGGGGACCTACCCAGCACTAATCTATGCAGATCTGCACCCCAGGGTTAAGGGGGAAAAAGCAGGAATAAAGCTGAGAGTCTCAGCTGGTGACAGAGCTTGTGATGAGCCTAATAATCCAACAAAATCTGTCATTTTAATGAAAGGCTTCTTTGATTGTGTTTTTCAGGCCTTTTTCTACCCTTCTCTTTCTTGCTTTTTTCTTTCCTTTTTTAATTCTTTTTGTCTTCCCTAGCCATGTCTGTGCCACTAAAGACAAAGTGGCAGAGGATGAATAGCTTTGAGAATAATAAAGCCCTGTTGTTCCTCAGGAAATGTAGTTTAAGTGAATCTGCTTTGTAAAACAAGCTTTTGTTGTGTCAGTCTCTGTTCCTCTGTTCAGAGTTCTACTTTGTTCACAGTCGTAAGCAATCCCACGGTAAACTGCCTTGATGAAAAAAACAAAGATGCAGTCGCCACAGGTGTTGACTCAAACAGAAATCTAGATGTGAGAGCTAATTCCAGTTATGTTTTAATCTGTAAATCACCTAACATTTTGGACGTAGTGGTTTTTCAAATCATAAATCAAGCTGATTTCAGGTTTGAATGGAGGCTATGATAGCTTTATTTAATCTGTTACATCTTGTTATCTGTGCTCTAGATTTATTTGAAGTAGATTGGATGAACAGTTTTTGAGATAGCAGACATTTCAGACATCCTTCATCTGTGATTTAACTGTCATGACACAGAAGTAAATTATCTTACTTATAATTAGGAGAGTAAGGTGGAAGTCATGATTTAAAAAAAAAATTCTTTCAGATCTCACAGTGAGACATAAATGTGTTCCAATTGATAAAACAATTAGTAATCTGTGTTTTTATTAAGAGCTGTGTGGAGCTGTTCCCGGTAGGGTATTAGCTTCCACATTAGTCTGTTTTTGTGTTCACCCTCTGATGCTAATGTAGTCATTAATTTTTTTTTTTTTTTACCTAGAACAGGACAAACCAGGCACAGTAAAAAGTCCAGATTTCATATTTTAAATGCTCTCACTGTTTTCACAGGTAGCTACAAAGGAAATCTCACGAAGGATGCAAAGAGAAGGAGCTGTCAATACCCGATGCAATCTGTTCAAGAGTACTCAAACATCATAAATGTGTCTCAATGTACCTTAATCTCATAATCCTGAAGGTTGTATACAAAGATGTTAAGCTGAAAAAAGCAGACAAAGAATTACCTCATTCCTCATTCTGTTGTTCTGGTGTCATCTGAAATGTTGTCATGATGCTCATGTTACCCTCACTGAAGTGTCTCACCCAAATTTAAATTTTTTATATTCTTTCAGGGGAGGCAAAAGAGGCAGCACAACTGCAGTGATTGTGAAGAGCTCAGTTTTAAGAAAGACAATCCTTATAAATAATTATTCTTCATCATGTTATGTTTAGCATAGATTTTTTTTTTTTTTAAGCAATCTGCCTTTTAAATGTGTTACAGCCTACCCACACAGCATTTGATTCAACATTGATTAAGGTTGAAGCTGGTTGGAAAGTGGTTAATTTTAGTTTAAATGCTGAAAATATATCATTGAATCAACGTCCTCTTATGATTGAATCACAACTGTTGTAATCATTTAATCAACACTCTTTCAGTGTGCTGTGGCCTATATTGCTGTGCATGCAACTGTGTGAACAGAGGAGAACTGAGTGAAACCACTTTAAGAAAGGGTTGGGGACCTTTAAAATCTAAAATAACTGTCTTATGCCTTTAAAAGGAAACCAACTACCAGCACAAGTTGGCATTATTATGAATGAATGAGTTTGTGCGATGCAATGTTTTATTTTCCTATGCAAAATATGAACATTCCTGGTTGCTTGTTTTTTAGCCTTTGCGATTAGCTGTCACTCTGTCAATCTGCCGCCCGCCACTTCCTCTGCTGACACGAGGTCTGCTACTGTAGGACCAAGCGTCAACATTCCGGTGTGTAAAATGAGGCCGATGCAGAAGTTGTTTAAGCTGTAATACAGCCGTCTGCTGACAGCCGATGATTTCAAAAAGCCCCTGGCTCCCATTGACTTCCATTCAGAAATCCACATTTTCTGTCATGAAAAGCTTGGTGAAAAAAAAATCAACCTGCGGTCATCCTGGTGTCTTTCGCTACATAATTATTTTCTTAATGGTGATCTGATGGTCCATCTGAAAAAATATAGATGAATAAAAAGATATTAACGATCAAAATTCAGCGAATGTGGTCAGTGTTATTGACTGGTCTCTTGTCGAATCACTGACAGGCTGCGGATGACTCAGACTCCGATTGCTAGCCTGATCCTTACTTCTTCGTCAGCTCAGTCCCCTATTCCAAAGATGGTCACTTCAGGCTCCAAAATGTCAAGATGGCGAACAGGAAATAAGAAAATTGAAGCCTCATATCAGGGGTTCTCACACAAATGGGTGACATCACAATGACTAAACGTCCATCTTTTGTATACGTTCTATGGCTAGGACTGGGCTGTGCCGTATTTGTGTTTGGTTTGTGTCTCGCTCTTTGGAAACTCGCCTTGGGTTTGCTTAGGATATCCATTGGCGAGTGGTGAGCCTGCTAGCCCTCTTGGCAATGAGAAGAATTGTATGCTTAATAACACTACTAATGTATTGTAAAGTGAAAGTGTTTACTTGAATTTGACATACTATTGTACAGATATTAAGATGGCATTTTATCTATATTTTACAGTTCACTATGCTAGAGATATTGTAGACCTTGTAATGTGTTCCACTTGAACTGTAAAGTCAAAATTTTGCATTTACTGTGGAAACTGGAATTTCCTTTGGTTTCCTACATTAATGGAGCCTCACCAACCCTGACCTCAAAATCCAGTGCCTCACATTTCTTTAAACCATTGCATGTAGGCCCATACTGTAGCTCATAGACAACAGTAACAAGTGTCTCTGACTGATATTAAATTTGAGGAATTTTGTGAGTAGGTATTGTTCCCTGTGACAATTTCCCTCAGTCTCCCCTTATTATAGCGTGTTGTCAAAAAAGCTTTGCCTGTCAAGGGTATATCCCTGCTTTAAAATGGTAACTGAGAGGGTAAAGTCACTCTGAATAATAACGGTAGTTACAGCAGCCATTTATTCAGAGTTAGGGTATGAAAGTGTTACCCTCTGCCTGGATTTACACTGCATTTCCATTCAGAACTTTCACTATTTCATGTGTAAGCTCCGCCTCACTCTGTGCACCACTCTATATCTGCTTTGACTGCTCAATGTATCACTGAATTTGTGCTGGAGGGTGCTGAATGGTTAGAGGCTTGGAAACATAATCCTATGATACTGCGAGTAGAACTTTTCCCTGGAGAATGTTTTAGAGCTTTGCTGTGAGTTTTTAGCAGAATACACAGGGTATGTCTTGCGGCACAGCTTGGTGTGTGTGTGTGTGTATTATGGACAATTGTGTGTTGTTAGGGGCATATCTAACCTTATCTTTGAAATTCTAGTCAAAGCCTTAGTTATAGCCTTTACAGACCGTACATGAAAATCTCTTTTATAACAGCAGAATACTAATTCCACTCACTTCAGCATATAATTGCTTACACCTTCTCAATAAACAAGGGCTGTGATTGAGCTAAGCGGAAGTGTTTTTTTTCCCCATGTTGATTGCCAAATATACTCTGAAAGCATTTATAAACCACCCTTAAAACCTATGAGTAAAAACATGACAAAGAAAGTTTGCCATCATTGCCGTTTCGCTTGCTGAGTGTTTCTAATTGTACGTTAACAAGAAAGTAATTCAAACCAAGCTCATCAAACCAGCTTTCAGAAGTAAATGTGTTCCTCCAAGTATCAAGGACTAGACTAATAAGTATGTGAGGATCTATATTTGACATGTTTTGATAATGAAATAGAGAACCATTTAGACCAAACTCCTTCCGCTAATGAGAATTTACGACTCATGGTAAACACACTCAGGACTCTTTGGTCCCATAAAAACTAACTCGCAGAGTTGCAGTTGATATCAACTAATCAGGTACTATTGTTGCACTGATTTATTTCTGTCACACATACAACGGATAAAGCATATTTGTGAATTTACAATTGGTAAATGAAAAGTCAAAACATATTAAAGAAAAGATTATAGATACCAAATAGGGTTATGAGTGAATGAGTTGATTATGGGAAAATGGCCCCTCAGTGAGGACATTAGACTCCACTGGCCAGCAGTGCAGGTGAGTCATATCCTTTTTATATACATCTATGGCTAAACTGACTTCTCCTTCATTTACTGTAACCTGGCACCTTTTGGAATTCCATCACTCACAACCATTTGATTAGTAACAATCAGTAGCAATCAGTAACAGTAACAATCGTACTTTAAAAATGTGTTGTTGTGTGGTATTGTATGCGTTTTGTGATACCTGCTGTCATAACTGCAAAGGTCAGTTCTCTGATTCATCACCTATATTTCCTGCTCTGACTGTTTCATATCTGTCTGAGATTGACACGTACAGAGACACGCCCTTAAAACTGATTTTAAGGCATAGTAATTAGTGCTGGATTTCTCCAGTGGTGCCAAGAGTTAATTATACCTTTAAAGAATATCAATAAGTGTCCATAGAAAATCATTAATTTTAAATAATACCTACCTAGACTTGCTCCTATCCTGCACGACAACACCACTTCTGTTAAATCAAGCTGCATTTCAGCATCTTTTTTTATTATTACTATCCAGTTTGCCTCGTCACTTCATAGTTACCATCCAACCAGATTTTCTACTAGACATTACAAGAGGCCCTGGATACATTTAACCAAAGATATTTCTTTAAAGTTTTTAAAGAAAATTTATCCTGCTCTACCATTTGATAAAGCAAAATTTTCATTACCATGGATCTTAGTAAAGAATTTATAAAATAAACCTGGCTGAACCGTCTCTACAAATTGGTTTGGGTATGTTATACCAAAAGAAAGTGTTTTTTTTATCCCGTTGCTGGTTCAAATTTCTCTAATGGGAGGAGCAGGCCTGGGTTGAAAGTGGCCTGACTGTCTGTCCTGCATGTCCAGAAAGGAGGAGAGAAAAAAAAATCATGATGCATCAAATCATGTATGTAATGTCATGTAATACATGTAACATGTACTGCTTCTCAGCTATCATTGGTAAGTGTGATTGGTCAAAATGACAGTAATATGAAGCTTTTGGTAAATCATGTTTAAGTTTTATTTTGTTTATTTTTTGCTTATGGGTGTAAAAAAAAAGAGTGTGTGTGTGTGTGCGTGTATGCGCGTACATTTGTGTGTTAGATAGAGAGAGACAGAGATAGAATAGCACCTTGCACCTTACCTATAACTCAGGTATTATAGGTAAGGTTACCAAAGGTAGTAAATATATTTCAGATTGTTTCGTAAATATCTTTGAAGAATTCTTTAGAATTAAAGTTTTTTAATTAATTTTGAATGTTGAGACATAAAAGCAAGCAAACAAAATCAAAACCATCATCCAAATGAAAACCATCCTATTGACATATTCAAAAGAGAGTAGGAGTTAGCTAATGCTCATCTAATCCTAACATTACTTATTTGCATAATATTCTATACACATACATAGAAACTATATCTATAGATACAACAACCCGTATCATATTGTTCTGTTTACATATCTATAGAGTTATTTACACTGAATAAAAATAATGTCCATTAAATCATATTTATATTACTTTGAAATTGAAATTTCCATCCTGAAAATATTTTCCTTTTTTCTCTTAATATACCTGTATTTAATCAAAACAACTGAGTCTACAGCATATGCTGAGTTGTCTTTAAACACAGCTGCATGCACAGCTTTTGGCCTCAAACTACAATATGACTCATCCCACAGGGATGCTGTGTCTTCCAGCCCCGCTTGTTCCTCACCCCTATAAATTATTCATTTAGCACAGCATGAAAAACGCATGTCAATTAGCTTGGTTTATTTTTTCTAAAATGAAAAGCAGCAGGTCTATCTTTATGGTGACTAGAGGAATTATGTACAAAAACTCTGCATTATTTAGTATTTCTGGACACTGTGCAGACGTGACCTCATTCTTCTTTAAAAGAAAGGAACAAAGCAATAATGTCAGTTATTCTGTTTGAGGATAGATTCAAAGTTTGCCTGCTGTGTGTTTGTTAAGATTGAATTTAATTTAATCACATGTTCACAGTCTCTCATGTTCCATGTATCACTGGCTTCTGAATGTAACTCCTGAAATTCCTGGAGCTGGTTCATTATCCTATTTGAACATGTTGGAGTCTTTATACATGTATGCAGAAAAGTAGCCAACGTTGTAATTGCTGCTGTAGTTGGAGGAGTACAAGATATATTTCCATGTCTAAGTGTCATGCTAGAGGCCATTTCTGCTGTCAGTTATGGACAATTATGGAGTCCTGCCAGTAATTATGATGATGATCTGAACTGTCAATATCTGAAATGTCATTTGCCTCAGTAACTTATTGTGCTTACATTAATATGTCACTAATCTAATTAATTTGTAATCTCACTTCATCACTTCCTTAATTGTGCAATCTTGTTAAAAAATGTCAAAAATAACGAGTAAATAATTAGAAATATGTGGATCTGGAGTCTGACATGTTGCAACACTATTCAGAAATATTACTGAAGTGGAAGCAATGACTTTACCTCAAATCCTAAACAATAACCATATTTCCCATTTCTGATTATTATTGGCATCTAGCAGTGTTTTCAGCTCATTTTGTCTGTAGGGAAAGTTCTGTGAACACCTTGGGGAAGTACTCCAACAGTGGCTGGCATCTTTTAGCAGAAGAGAGGATGTGGACAAACAACATCGGATCAATATTTTGGAAGAAGCCTTAAAGCAGCAGAGGATGAAGAAAATTGTGAGTTGTGCCTCTAGTGTGCAGGTTTAGGTTTTGCATCAAATAAACCAGCTTATGAAATGGTTAAAAAAAGAACATACAAAAAAAAGATGTGTTATGATTCTGATAATTTATTTCACTATCATTGTTATATATTTTGCAGTTTTGTCAGTATTGATTTAGAGCTTGCAGTCCAAGTAGGAGCTCAATGCTCTTCCAGATCATCTCGATTCATTCCTGGATAGCTGAAAGGTGAAATACAATCTGAAAAAGGCTACTTTTTTTCTCTAAATTTAATAATAAGGCAAGGCTCAATTTTAACAACTCTTGATTTTAATCAAAGCTGGTATTATTGGCAAACTGCTCAAGATATATGGGTCTACCTGGGAGTTATTGTCAGCAATGAACACCACATGCAGGCAGCCCTGTTGCTTGGTTACTATGCCCGCAGTGAATCGTGACTCTGATGGCCATGGGCTGCTCAGGTAGAATTTGCTCAAGTGAACAGGAAGTGATATTTTGCTCAGACAGAATTTAGTCTTCACTTTTCCACAGAGCTTGGCAAAAGAAAAAAAGGGAATATTTCAGAAGTACACTACACTGGTGTCTTGTATTCCACCTCTGGGCAGAACTACAGCCAGGACAAGTACAGTTGCAACTCAAAAAATGTCCCTAAAAATTGTGAGAAAAGAGAAAAGCTCACTCTGATTGGCTGATGCAGCAGAATAACTGAAAATTCAGTGATGGCAAGTATCAGGGTGTACTTTTTTCTCTTTTCCTCTGAATCATATGTCAGTCGGTTCTAGTGAAGACAAAAAGTGTTTTTTTTTAAAAAGAAAACAGATGGAGAAGCTGCAATAGATATTTATTAAAAGAATCCAACATAGCCAATTATGTCCAGTCAAGTGTGCTGCATGTTATAGCCACTGGGACACCGTCTGATCAGGATGCTGGAATTTAATATAATTCCTTTGACTGCCTAGACAGAGGTTTTCTTGTCCAATCAGTTTCTATGCAACACTCCACCCAGCATGTTTCTGCATTTGGCTACTTTTATAACATTGTGCAGCACTGAGGGAAAGACCCCTTTCTTAAACAGTGTGTTAAAGGCACTGAAGCGCAGCAGGTTTCAATCAACTTCAATTACGATAAATATGATTTAACTGATTTAATCAAATCTAATTTTACTTTAAAGTGCCCTGACATCAGGAATGAGGTCCTGCCCCAAGTGGAATAGTTCAAGGGAGCTCAAGAACTTATTCAGGAGTGAGTAAAGGATGGAGTAGGAGATCGACAGGTGGATGGGTGGAGCATCTGCTGGGATGCAGATTTTGCATCGGTCTGTCATAGTGATGAAAGAGCTGAGGCAAAAGGTTAAGCTCTCGATTTACCAGTCGATCTACATTCCTATCCTTGTACGTTCCTGGACAAGTTGGAAGGACTAAATGTTTCTGCTGGCCAGGGAACACTTCAGGAATCCTCCACACAAACAGGGAAATGTGGTCTGGGGTTGAAAGTTTGGGCTTTCCTGCTTCGGCAGCTGCCCCCACGACCCGACCCCCGAGACTGACACAAGAAAGTGGATAGGGGGATAGTTTCCTAAAATGTAATGGATAGAGGTATCCATAATCCAAACTTTGGTATGTTAACTGACTGAAGTGAATTATTTACATTACACAGAATATCACTTTATATTTTAACTATTCAAGTTTTAGTCTTTTTATTATTATAGTATTTTTGTTTTCAACTGGAAAGTAGATACAAGTTATGATGTAAACTGAAACATATGAAATGTTTCTTTCCACACAGAATTAACATGAGGCTTTTTTCCCTCATCAGCCTCTTTTCATGTTATATATCCATTCTCATCCAAATCCATGAAAACATCTATAAAGAGCAAAGTTGGGTTGTTAGAAAACAATCAAAGAAATGTTAGAAAACATTTTGCATTTTCTTTCTATGATACAAAATGTTATTAAATCAGCAAGAAAAGGACAGAAACCTTAGTGGAACTCTTTACATCTTTCATCCTGTACTCTGTACCACTAACCAAAACATAAAAATGAAATAAATAATCCTTAACTTAAATTTGCTTAGAGGTTACGACTTCTTTGAACTCAGAAACATATAGAATGGACCATCATATCAGATGAAACGGTATTCATTATTCAAGAAATTTGAGTGGTCACTACCTGTATACCAAAGGCAGAAAGGAGCGTGTTGTCAGCAACAAGGCCAGTCAGGCTCTCTGATGGCATGGTGTTGCATCAATGACATTTTGGTCTTTTCCAGGAACATCTACATATTTTTCATAATTTGATGCAAACCCACTTTATGTATACACAAAGATATTACAAAAGAAGACACACTTATACACAAGAGTAATCCTGCAGTGAGCAAGCGTCTCTTTTGCTTTTCTATAATTACAGTTTGTCTACATTTCAGCTTAGACACCTGCTGTCTGGTTTGGCCTGGATGTGCATATTCACATTGTTTAATCTTGATGCCTGCAGTTCAGGCCCGCCATCAAAAGAAGGCATGTGGCGTGACAATGATCTCTGACTGTTGTATTCCTAGAGACATGTTTGCAGGAATAAAGGGACATTAAACCAACTGACTCAGTTCATTGCTTGGAATCCTCATTTACAAACATGTATTACCAACAATTAGCTAATTTTTTTTCACAACTATTTTTTCATCATTTTCTTCTACATTATATTTTGGATTTTGGAAGATGGAGATTTGTTCAATCTGTTCTGCTGAAGTAAAAAAGGCTCTTTTAAACCCTTAAAAGTCCGACAATTTTCACCTAAATTAATTCTTATGGATAGGACCATTTTTGGACCAACTATTTTACTGGACTACTGGACCCCTCATTGATGTAACAGGACCGTTGTGGCAATAACATATACTACTGAACTACAGTATGGCTTGGAATATTATACATCATCCAAATCATAAGAATCTTAGCTTTCCAATAGTGTATAACGTGTGTAGGTACTTGGAAGGGAGACTGAGTAATTTGTCATGTCATGTCCATGGGATGTCTGCTTCCCATTGGCAGGAAGCAGACTAATGTGGCTGGTATGGTACAGCAAACAGGTCCACTTAACTATCTCATATCAAGTTAACTTTTCATCACATGAAGTTGTTTCATCTCTCTCATGCTGCTAAGAATCCTACCTTTGTGATCTATTCCATCAATAAGAGTTACACCGATAGGTAGGAGTCAATCAATTAATAAACTAGAAAAGCA
The DNA here is from genome assembly GCA_036024015.1 of Craterocephalus amniculus. Lineage (NCBI taxonomy): Eukaryota > Metazoa > Chordata > Actinopteri > Atheriniformes > Atherinidae > Craterocephalus > Craterocephalus amniculus. Next base: position 4,300 of record JAVQJG010068143.1, on the reverse strand, counting down.
CTCGGAGAGCGCAGACCTCCGCCAAGCTCCATTGACTGGAATGTTAACGAAAATTTCAAAGTGATCCAGAATCTGTAATCTCTTCCGGATCTTCACCAAAATCTAATCGATGGTTCCTTGCAATATTCCCAAGGTATCCTGAAAGTTTCATCTTAATCCATCCCTACCTTTTTGAGTTATCTTGTACACTGACAGACAGACAGACTAACAAACAAACGCCGGCTAAAACATAACCTCCTTGGCGGAGGTAATAAAAGATAAGAGTGTATTTAAACAACAGATGCTCATTCTAAAGTGGACAAAAAGCTGGACACATTAACTTACAGTGAGAATGAAACCATATTTAAACTCAGTTTAAAGCACAGCTGAGTGTAGCTTTTTGGGCAGTGCAGTGTTATGAGAATATGAAGCGGATATTACTAAAACAAAGAAAAACCTTGAGATCCTGAGTCATCCTTATCTATCTATAGAAGCTGAGAAAGAGGATAGATGCTGGTGATTATGGGTCAAACCATTTGTGGAAAGTTACAGAGGATTTGTAGGCAGATCAATATGAGCAATCTTTGGAGAACTACAGCTGGTCTGCTGGAACAATCTGAAGGCGTTAAATCAGCAGAGGTGGAGAAATAACTACAGACCAAATGGATAAATCCTGCAATAACATTAGATGTGAGTTACCTGGGAAGCGATTAAATCAATTTATATTTATTGCAGAGATGAGCTTCCTTATTCTGCTCCCAATTGTGTTCCACTGTGTGGAAGATGACCACGAAGGTTCCATAAGTGATTAATGCAGCTGGACCAGTCCAAGTGTGATTATGTTTATTGTTTAGGTGAATACTAAATCATATGATCCAACATTTCACAGAATGATAAGTGAAGTGCATGTAAATGGCATTACTATAGTCTTGTTTGCAGTTCTAAGCATATAATACCAATTTATTTATTTTATACACTGATGGCGTCATACATACAAATTCCTCAATACACAATCTTTTTTTTTAATAAACTGTCAGCAACACAAGTGAGTACACTTCCCAGTGAGCTGTCCACATTATGCTCTGAGTGTCAGTATATTGTGTTGACTATATTGTTATCCAGCACAGCATTCATCCTCTTGAGGATGGAGTTGGCCAGAGCTGCATAGGTTGTTACTGGAATCCTCCACCATCACATCACAGAGCCAATGGATGTTGAACACCTTGTGCTCCTCCACCTCCCACCTGAAGATGCCCCCACTGGTGCTCCATTCAGTTCTGGTGTGGAGACACACTTGCCCACTTCATTTGCAGGCTTGCTTGTGATCCAGCTTCAGAAGAGGCTACCTTCTGGGACAACATCCACGCAAAAACTTTGCACTGCTATACAAATTGTATTGTGACTACTCTGAGTTTCATCCAAGTATCCATTTCATAGGATTGTCCTTTGAAAAAGTCATTTGTTATTTTGAAATTATTATTTGGGCAAGGAAATGATGATGGATGAAAATGATTGGAAATTGTATTAAATGGACCTTGGAGCAATTATCAAAATGAAAATTTTTTTTTTAAAATTAGCATCGCTCCAGGGTGTCTGTTTGACAACTTGGTTTAATTTGTGAATCAGATGCTTTTTGAGGTGCTTGACCAAAAAGACTAAGTCAAAGCTGTTTTCAGAAGCTTTACTCTTGATTTGTTTACTGTAATGCAAAAAGCAACATGATAATGTTGTAGTCACAGTCAACCTTAACATGCTGTAGCTGTTCAAAGTTCTTATAGTGTTGACAAGAATCTCTCCATTTATAGTACTTTCATGGTCAAAATAAGCTGTGGAGGAACAACCATAAAAATATTTGGAATAATACACATGAAACACACAAAAACAAACTCCATGGCAAATTATCCTATATGTGCTTTTAGTCAGCCATCTTTGAAACATTTCACTTTTATCACAACATATTAACATAGTCTATGCATAATTCTAGTGCAGTGTTAATATAATCATATCCATTTTTTAATATTCTCATTTCAGCCCTTGCCAGTTCTGCCCCACATTGATCCTTACTGATGACATTGAGAAAAAGAGTTGACTTGGTATTGTTTTGGATTATTCATTCAAACCCCTTTCATTGCCTTATGTTGTTTTTCTGGTGTTCGACATGCTGGCCATCTTGTATATTTATCCACATACTGTGTTTAATGTGAGTGAATGTACTGTTTTAAAGAAGTAAGAGAGTAAGGAGTAAGAGGAGTAATCCAACTTTACTGCATAACCACTGCACATTGAACACATTCAAACATTAATACAGGAAGCATGTTGACTTGAATTGTTATAACACAAATATTAACAGAAACAGCAAACAAATGGAACACTGCAGTGTAATTATGTTGCTATGTATTATAATATTGTTGTACTGTGGTACATCAAAATGTTGTTCTCTAGGTAAAGCCGGCTGACAGCTATCTAAAGTAAGTAAACAACTTCTCATATGTATCTTACAGAACATGAGCCCACTTCAAAGCGAAAGGAAATAAATCCCTTCATTTCGGCAATCATATCTACAATACTTGGTAGGTTAAAATCTTCCATAAAATTCCTTTAGCCCAAAACATTCATTTATTTACATTTGATTAAATGAACTAATTCAATATAATAGGTAGCCATAATTTTAGATGGCCATGTTGTGAAATATTAATTTGGCTGATTTTTACTATAATCCCATCTAGCTCTTCACATTTAGCATGTTTTTTAATAGATTTGTTTGATTTTTCACCTTTTGGTAAAAAAGTTTAACATTCAGTTTACAAATCAACTTAAACATCTAATAAACATGTACAGATAATCATTTTAATAACATTTCCTAAAAACATCTAAACATGTTGCATCCAAAAGTTTAAAAGACTGAAAAGGTTGTAAGTAATTATGTTATTATTGGAATTTACTGGTAATTATTTCACTTATTTGAAGTATAATTAACACCCTTAAAAGTACTGAATTAGTTTATGACCATGTGTTTTTTAGCTTTGGTGAGTTCTGGAAAATTGCACCTCCTGCTTGTAGCTTTATCCCTGCTGACTCGCTCCTCTTGGCTGACTTTCCTTCTGTCGATAGTGGAAGAGGCTGGTCGTGTCAAGCTCACCTGCATAACGGATAGCTTCAGCAAACAGCTTCACCACCTAACAAAACATACATAGAAGTGAATAAATGTGTGAATTAATGATGTATTCCTTCAAATGACTAAGTAAATATTAACATGTTTGTCCAGAAGAGGCATCCCGTTACAGACCTGGTAGTTGGTAATAAGTGGAACACCGTGGTCGACAGCCATTCTGCGGATGAGGAAGTTATCTTTCAGGTGGCGTGTGTTGTTATTGGGTAGATTGACCACCAGGTCAATTTGTCCCTCCCTGATCAGACTGTCAACAAATGCAAAATTTGTGTCAGAGATAAAACTATACTTTCAAACTTTATTCACCATTTTCACTACTTCATATCAAAGTGTTTGTGGTGTTGTCGGTCATAATATGAATCCCACTGAAAGCCAATGTGTGTGCGTTGGCTGATGGATCCATTAGACTTTAATCAAGTGTGTCAGATCATGGAAAACTTGCAGGATTGCAGCCTTCAAGGTCCAGGCTCCCCACTACTGTTTAGTTGTTTTCAGCATGTTGGATGTTTATGCACATGTCATGGTGTTGGGCTGAAGCGAGACTTTCCAATCTGCTTCTGAATGCATCTAATCTTCAGGGCTGATTGCGGACTCTCCCCACCTGTGCTGCCTCTATTTAAGCAGCAGTATTTCCTCTTCCTCTAGTCAGTTTTCTCCTGTGCATATCCAGCTGTTCTTTGGGTTTTTGTTTTTTTGACATTTTGTGTAGTGATGGCAAAATGAAGCTTTTATGAAGCATTGAAGCTTGTATTAAAAAAAGATTCATTACTCAAAGCTTTTTAACACAGTCATGTTGGATAAAATTTGTTGGCCAGAAGCTTAATTTGCTTTACTATGATTTCCGAATCTATTGAGCATCTATTAAATATAATGTGACAGAGCTGATATTGGACTACTGTTGTGCTTTGAACATGAATAAAAAAAAATGCGAAAAATAATTTTGGTTAATGAACTTTCTTTGCTTAACCCTTTCCGGGCGAGAGCCCGCTTATAAGGGTTTTTTGACTGTTACTTGTGAACAGCAGTCAGAAATGATGCATTAATGATGGAGAATATAGTCATGCTGCATACCAAATTAAACATCAGAAGCTAGGCTACAAGCCAGCATAAACCGTTTTAAAATATACGAAACACAACTGAAGATATAGCTTA
>JAVQJG010068122.1:0-23541 GCA_036024015.1 Craterocephalus amniculus | reverse complement strand
ACGGGATGTAACGTAGACTAACGTGGTCTAACGTAGACTAACGGGATGTAACGTAGACTAACGTGGTCTAACGTAGACTAACGGGATGTAACGTAGACTAACGTGGTCTAACGTAGACTAACAGGGTCTAACCTGGACTAACGGGATATAACGTAGACTAACGTGGTCTAACGTAGACTAACGGGATGTAACGTAGACTAACGGGATGTAACGTAGACTAACGTGGTCTAACGTAGACTAAGGGCTGGGATATCCTTGCTGCTGGCGACGCGTCCGCGTACGCATCATGGCCGCCGTGCGTCGCTAATGTCAGTTCGGCACGTCGGCCGCTTGTTGACGCGAGGTAACGCGACGCGTGCGCGAGCTGCGATATTGACGTAACCGCTAGAAGTGCTCGTGCACCATTTTTGTCAATGGACCGCATTTAGGTGCTCATTGGCCACATTTAACGCATCTAACGGCGGTAAGACCTTTCCCACTTTAGTTTCTACAGTAACGTTAAAATTATTATCCTTTTTCCTCGATTTCAAAGTCTAAATTCAACTTGTTGTTTGGGAAAAAAACCCGGAAATATAACTGACCGGCAGCTTGTAACTTTCAGAGTACAAGTGCTGCATACTCCGCCTAGTGGTAACCTCCGGTATTGACCGCTTTGGCCGCGCTGTGCCTACGTAGTTTGCAGCAGGTACACAGACCAGAAAGAGCGCTTGCGGGCACGCTCGCGTACACAGCAAGTATATCCCAGCCCTAAGAAGGTTCAGCATGTATTTTTCATATTGTTATTAAGACACTTCTACATGATCAACCATTTCTATATTACCCACAAAGGAATCTCTATCTTATTTAATCAAAAAAACTAAAAAGATTTAAATCAACAGATGTCATTATACTGATTGATGTTTCAGTGTTTCCATCACAGCTACATGTTGGCAGCTGGTTTTGCACCATCTTATGGTTTAATCATGTGGAAAAAAAAGAAATTATAAATTATTTTCAATTCTAACATTTTATGGATTAAAACATGGAGAAAATAAAACCAAGCCAAAATGCAGATTTAGTGAGCAAAAATCTAAAAGTAACCTCACTGCCCCAGTAACGGCCAGGTGCCGTAAATCAAATACACCTGATTAATTAACCATCAGTACATGTGAGAACCTCTATAGAAACGTTCTGGAAGTTTGCAGATTCGGCATTCAGGCGCTTGCTCAGTCTCAAGGAGGAAAGACATCAGCTGCGATATTAGAGAAGCAATTCTTGCTTCCAATCAATCTGCAAATATGGTCATTACCAAATAATTTGGAGTTTTTTATTCTACAGTGAGAAAAATTATTTATGAGTGGAAAACATTCAAGGCCTATTCAAATCTTGAATCATTCAAGCGGACGTCACAGCAAGTTCACCCCAAGCTCACACTGTGCAGTGCTCAGAGAAACAGAAAAAAAGCTACATCTCAGACTTGGCAGACCTTAGCATGGTAAATTTTGAAAGTTTGTGACAGTACGATTAGAAAAAAATTTATTTGGAAGGGTTGCAGAACAAAGTATCTTCTCTCTAAAACAGCATGGCTGTAAAGTTTAGCTTTTGCCTGGATGCATTTGAAAAAAAAATCCCAGTACTTCTGACATAACGCACAAAGCATTTCAGCATAAACACCTAATATCAGCTGTCAGGCAAAGTGGTACCGGGGCGATGATTTGAGCTTGTTCTGCGATCACACACCCAGGAAGTCTTGCAGTCATTGTGTTAACCACAGACTTCTCTGTACGCCAAAGTATTAAAGAGTGAAATGTCATGTCACCTAGCAACCTTGGTAGATGTTGGATCATGATGTAAAAATAAGCGAGCCAAAATTCCAACACCACAATGTCAGAGACTGATAACATCACAGAGAAAATAATGGTTTAAAGTGATTTCTCCTGAACTTGGTTCTGCAAACTATGAACTCATGGATGTGCTCGTTTATCACCACTGTTCTTGCATTTTTGCTTAGGTTTTGTTAAATGAACTACCACTTGCAATATAAATGATGTTCATCATTTACGAATATTCCTACCCTCTGTGTGCGAGATGAGTTTTTATCATGTACTGATCTGTAAAACTACAGATTTGACAGAGGGCATGCTTCTTTTTTCACTGCGAGATTTAGCAACTTTTATTTGGAAAAATGGCAAAAATCATTCCATTTGGAATCTGGTGCTTAAACGTCCAGTGTGTAGATCTCCAATAAATGTCACACACTGGGACTTGTTCAATCGAAGAGATTGAAGAACAGACAAAAGCTCTATTTGCAATCATTTCTGTGCTTATTGTATATGCAGTCTAATTGTGGTTTCTCTTCATAAACTGCTCCTACAGCACACTGTAAAATACCTGATCTGCAGGTGTCTCTTGTATGAAGCCCGGACCCTTGCATATCTTTGCACCAGCAGCTGTAAAGTCTCTGATAACACTTGTCCAAGCACATCTTTGGCCAACTCTGTTGGAAGAACTGCCCACAGGTCGCTGCGAAGCCCACACAGGAAGTAAAACCACATCTGCAGTGAGAAGGAACACCGCTCGCCCTGTGGATGAAAGTGGTGGAAAGGAGGGAGTCGCAGATGAAAATATGTTTTGATGTGGACATTGAGAGTGCGTCAAAAACACATGGGAGGTAAATGCAGAGGGAGAGAAAAAGTGAGAGAGAAGAAAGAGAGAGCCACAGACAGGTCTGTCAACAGCAGGTTGTGGTGGTGGTCATGCCACCTGCACTCCGCACCTGGGTTTCATCTCCCAGTGGGATTTTGGGCTGCTTCAAAGTCATGAACTGAAGATCACATCGCAACAGGCACACACTTGCACACAAATACATGCTTGCACATATAGAGGTGAAAGAGCAGGGGGTAGATTTAACATTTTTTCAGAATAAAAGGAAGCGTAGTCAAGAAACTGGGAACAATAAAAGACAGACACAGATATAGATGGATGGAGAGAGATTATTACTCTGGCACCCTTTGTTGTAAATTTATAAAGGGATGAATTCAATCTTTCACTGCTTCCTCAAATGCGTCATACTATAGCTGACCTCAAGAGAAACTTTCCTCCATAGGAGGCGTGTCGAGGATTTTGAGTCAAACTCTTTCATCTCCTCGACGTCCTCAGCTCATCTTGTTCCTCTGATTTTGCCCCCACTTAATCTTGTCTGCCTCGTGTCTTACTTCATGCTTAACAGTCACGTATTGGTCACTGATGATGGATGTGACTGGGCTCTATTTGTCTGGCATTAAACCAAAATCTTCAGTCTCAGTCAGACTACACGGACAGACACCTGGTCTAAACCAAAAGCAACGTGTTTAGTCCCATGCAAGTTAACTTTCATTCAACCGTCCAGGTTAACTATGGAGAAAGCTTACAGCTTAGAGATGATGGCTTGGCAAGAGGGAAGACTGGATCTTGGCTGGGGAGCTACAGATGGAATAAACCTGGAAACTCTGAGCGCCTTTAGTTTATCTAATTTCATTTATTTTTATTTTATTTAGCTGAAATTCAGTGTTGGGCTCCAAAGGCCCTGAAGGCAAAAAATCCTCACAAATATCCTCAGCAAGGTCAGATTTTAAACTGCCTTTGATCAACCAAACAGACCTCATATGTTACCATTTTACTGAAACATATTAATGATTTTTTTGCCAATAACAATTCATGTGTCAATGTGAATTCATATAAAAAAAGCAGAAAAAGAAAAATGCAGGCCGGAGAAAGGTCTCTGCAGCTACATTAAGCCGTGAAAGAGCAAAGACACAAGCTTAAAATCCAGGAGATGGAAACCTGATGTGTTCATCTACACCAATGCATTACAGTATAACAGAGAAAGAAAATCCTGCAAACATGCATGCATACACACACAAAATAAAATACACAGCCTGAGATGCTGCTGCACACCCACTTAAAGATTCACCTGTACAAATCCACACAGGATGGTGCAACAAAAGCACACACCTGCACACAGCAGGCCTGTCTGACACTACTGACCCATGGAAGGAGCGAGGAACAAAGAGGGGGAGGAGGAAGGCAAAAGCGGGCTAAAGCAAGAAGAAGAGAGGTTTAGATTGGTTTTAGGGCATGACGGCAGGGGAATTCTAGGGGCCCTTTGCCGTTTCCAGACAGTCCCAGCGTAGACTGCAGACTTCAGACAGCTGAATCCCTGGAGCCCTCAGGGCAGCATGGAAGCCACAGATGTTCTCAGGAAGCTCAGAGTACAACACTCTGATAGAAAAGCGAGAGTAGGAGGTAAAAGTGTGTTGTGGGAATGAAAAGGAGCAAGAATGCTCTAGAGTGCAATTCCTTGAGTTCTTCCAAATCCGTGGAACAAGCTTGCAAAGACGTGGCATCAGAATTTCTACTTACAATGAGAAGAGTTAAGTCAATACTAGATAGTACAAGAGGAGTTTTATATGAATGCTTTTCATAGAAGCGTGAACAAATAACACCAAAAAAAAGTTTAGAAAATATTTCATTATCATATATACATATCAATGTTTCAAGGCCAATTTCTATGTTTCTAATTCTTTAGCACAGTGTGCAAATTAATTTTAAGTTACTGTGGGAATGAATGTTTATTACATTAAATAAAATAAATAGAATGTACCTCATAGAATGGCTTTGGGTCTGCCCAGTCGTGGCTCTCTGCGTCTTGGAAAATGCAGGTGAAACAAACCTGGGTGCAGTAGCTGGTAAGCTGTTCTCTCAAGGCCCCCACTGTCTCTTGGTACTTCTGGATAGGTAGCAGAGTCAGAGGTCTGGCCAAAGAGGAAGGAAACACATCCTTAAAGGTAATGAATTTAAATACATAGTCTATAATGCACTGGACACATTAAGGAAAAAGAACAAGCTTTCTCGGGTCAAGAGTTGAACAGGGCACCATCCTGTAATCCAGACGCATGATTAATTACTGTACATGCTGGGAGCTATCAAACAAACATGAGCTGAAACAATTAGATTAAAGAATGGATAATTAATTCTAAAAGTTCAACATGACATTTTTTATTCTTGAAATGGGCCTCTCTTGGTTTTCAGGAATAGAGAAGAACGCAATAGAGGTGCAGGAAGCTTAAAACCAAGGGGAGTAAATGGTGTAGTGAGGAAAGTGTATATGACCAAAGGGGATGCAGTGCAAGTACAGGTGAAGGAGCGCATGGGGCCAAAGGTGGGCCGACACGGCACCAGGGATGCCTTTAGAGGGGATATAAAGACAGCAGGGGTTAAGGGGGTATTGAGGGGCATAAATGTCACCAGCTGTAGAGACAATATGAGCGTCATTACCACCTGTCAATCATTTTTTTATTCTTTACAGACTGTCAATTCCTCCCCTTAATCTCAAATACACAGTTTAATTAAAGCTTAACTATCTCCTCTGTTGTCTATTTAACATGTCGTTGATCCACTTTTAAAATATTCATCTTATAACTTGTATAGGTAGCAAAGTTATTAAATTGTCAGCAATTTTACTTTACTTACTGATGTTAAAGAGAGAGGGATGAATGATTGTTTGAATGATGTTCTACTCCAATTTATTGACTTTTCCCTCATGTTTTCTTTTATTTTATTCTAAAAGTGTATTTGTTGGGGTATCCTGAAAACATTGATGCAAAGCACACGTTGCTTCAGGTTTGAAAGGCACCACTGTGTCAGGTTGTAATGGTTTAATAATCTCTACAGTTACCATCTGTGGGTTTTTTGGTCACGTGGATGGATGTGTTGTAGACAGATTTGATACTCACTAATAGTAAAATACATAAACCAAAACACATTGCAACGAGTACATATTTACATTCAATCTTACATTTTAGCTGCAGTATTATTTGAATCCTTCAGCCTCGCACTGTAATGCTCTAGACGCTGGTGCACATAAATGCACGTCGCCAAAAGAGCAGGCAGGTTTTTCAGGGGTGCCGTAGAGGGAACCTCCAGGACCCTTTCCTGCAGACGCCCCAACATGGCAAATGCTGCTCTGCCACATGCCTCCACGAAGCTGGATCGCACCCCCAGGAGAGAACTGTCCCTGCAGGCTGCTGCCAGGGGTAGTAAGGCATCGATTTCAGTCAGGATCGCGTCACAGAACTGAGGAGAGAGGGAAGGAAAAGATGATACCAATACCAGAAGGAAAATCTGTCAGTTAAAAGGATGAAACATCAAGAAGAGACCTCAATGAATGTAAATAATGGAACATTTGCTGGGAGTCATTGGAGTGAAAGGGATTTGCTCCTGGCTGAGTATTACACAAGCTTTTTTTTAAACACTTTGTTAGCCATTACAACTTAAAAGCAAACAGATCAGTGCAAATGCAAAATACAGATGTCTGAAAACACGCCCTCAGCAAAAACTTGGAGGATACACCAGCATGTCAGCGTTTAAAAAAACAAACAAACAGTAAGCACCATATTAGCCACATTAGAGGATAGATGTAAGAGTGTAGAGAGGGCACTGGCTCAGGCACACTGAGAGGAAAGAAAAAGGTCAGGCAAAGGTGAGAGGAGAAAGGGATGCTGCAGCAACATAAAAGGCTCAGAGCTTATTCTATAAACTGCCGGAGCAATAAACCAGACTTATTCACATTTGTCGTGGAGACAGGCCTATTGAGACAAGGATCTCTACACCTTCTCCTCTCCAGGGCTGAGAAGCCTGACTGATCAAGGTAGCTTAAAATAGTAAGTGTGCTTGTACAGAAGCACCATGTGGGTTTTCAATTAGCATGAATGAAAAATACATTTTTTAGTTAATATGTTGTGCCATTCTGCACTGTTGGGTCACATTCTTATTCTCCTGAATCTCTTTCACTAATTCGACACTGGACATGCTGTAGTTTCAACGTACTAGAGACTGATGAGAATTATGAAGATTTTTGTCTTAGTGTGTGTGTGTGTGTGTGAGAGAGAGAGAGAGAACACATATGCATATGATGACTGTGCTGAATATATATGGGCTGCCAACACTTTAAAAAGCATTAGGTACAATACGACTTGCGCACAAACACAACCGCCTCCTCTACATCATGTGTTTCTGGATAACACGATGAGAAGAATGAAAGATGATCAGGCAAGTGCCAAGGAGTCACATATGTGTGTGAGTTCAAATCCTAATTTATGAAGCTGTATATGTGAATATACTACATGAGTTATGAGTCAGCTGGATCCTAAAAAGCCCTAAAGCAAAGCATATTGCCTGGAGCTATTGAGACAGGTCACACTGAGGGAAGTTAATGTAGCTTGGAAAAGTCCACGCCAGTCTAATCAATCAGTCACAGCATGTATTACTTACCTCTACAGTTACACTTTTATTTGACTTATTATAGGAGATGGCCAGCCATTTCGACATACTGTCACATCAGAACTACAGTGTGTGTACACAATTGACAAAACCACAAGCTCTTCACACAATTTTCTCCATAAAAGCCTCCAGTGTGGCCTTACTCCATTGGTCATTTGGACAATTGGGTCAATATCTGACTGCATTCTGTCATAGGAAGCTTACAATGAAAGAAATCAGATGCAGACAGGACTGCAAGGCTTATGAAGAGGCATCTGATACACATACATTTGCACAAAAGCAAACACACTAAAACATCCTTGCTAATGTCAGACTAAAACATTAACTAGCTTCGATCAAAGCATAGAATCCCAAATGGAATACTGTAGGAAGGTGAAAGGAACTTGAAGTTGTTTTTGGCTCTTTTAGGTATTAAGGAAGCCTGTTTGAGTGTGCAGAATATGAACAAGACAGATGCTCGGAGAACACACCAATCAGCACCTCAGTGATGTCTGAGCAAGGAACAAGTTACTTTTGCTGTTAAAATAGACATCTATCATCGAAGTGAGAAGGGTCTAAAGAAACAAAGAGAGTTCAATCTCACTTCTAACAGGAGGGCAAATTCTAGCTGGTGAATAGAGGCTATTTGTTATTCATTTGTCTGGCAGCAAAAAGTGCACTACAGACTCTGATGGATGAAAAATAGCATTGTAGTCTGCATGTCTATGCCAATATTGATATTCAAGAGGATTCATATAAAAAAGCCAGGACTGAGGTATGAACATATGAATATAAAATTGTGAAATATTGATCCAACCTAATGCCTTTCAGCTGCCCCCCCCCTTTAATTTCTATAGCATGTGAAAAAAAAGGACTGACCCAAAATTATATATAGGTACAGTATATACTATCTATATAAATACATATAGATATACTGATTTACAGGAAGATACACAATATCTCACAGTCTCGCCTTGACTGCCTCTCTGGCACAGTGTTATTAAATGCAAATGCATGCAAGTATAACCTTTGGGCTGAAAGGCTCTCATCTTTGAAGCGTTGACCTACACATAAATATGTTGTACAGGTCCTGAGCACAAACAAATTCTAACACTAGTTAGCAGTGAAGCCACAAATATAGCCGATGTAAAAGGGCTACAGGAAGAGAGGATGGAAGGAGGAGGAAGGACGGAAGGTGAGACAGGGATGATGGGGCAGTATAATGTGCAATGTGGTGGATAGTAGGGGGCAGCAGAGGTGCTGAGGAGAGGAATGAGCTAGAGAAACTGTCAGAAAGTTAAGGTGGAGCTCTCTGAAAAGTTGTTTCAGCAATATCAAAACATGAAAGAAAATGAAGAAAGGCTAAAGAAATAGTTCCAGTTAATATGTGACTGTCCGGCTTAGAAGTACTGCAGACCCTTTGTAGAGTTAGATCCTAAGCCTGATTTCACATCAGAGACTGGTGTTCTTTCTCAAAAAAGTCAATCTCTTGTGTCAACTTCCCCTCTCCAGGGCATTTCCCAGGCCCTCTCTCCTAACCCTTTTGTTTAAGCTATCCTTTCTTTATCCTAGCTACTACCCAAGCTACTCCACCTTTCTGATGCACCTCTCTATCATTAGTATACTCTATGTCCTCCATTTCCCCCATTCAACACCTTTCTCCACACATCATCTAACCCTCATAATATCACCCATAGTGGCTCTTGGTTTCTTCCTGTCTCTCTTTGTCCCTGGAGCCTTCCCCATAAGTAATACTGATGACTCTTCCCAAGGCCCTTTAGGTTACAGGGTGTCACCTGTGTCAGACCCAAATCATTAATCTCCCTGGGTCTGGGTGTTCTGTGCACTGTTCTGTTGGGTGGTAATAAATAAGGATGAACAGCGCAGGGGCTCCACTGTGTGTGGGAAAACACATTCATGCACAGCAGGACTGACAAGCTAAAGTCGTATTCACTGGTTTCTTGTGGACTAAATAAAACTGTGCACCAGACCTGTGTGTTGCACATTTAGAGTGCAACAGCTGTGTTTTACAGATTGGTTCTAATGTGGCAATTTGTGTGTAGCATCTAGAGTCAGACTCAAGTGTTAGAAATGACTTAACATGTGCATTATCTAAGAAAAATCAGAGAATCCAGAGAAAACCCAGCAGTTCCAATCTGTTTCCTTTTTTTATAACAACATAAAATAACTGTAAATTCTACTTTCTATCCATACCTTGGCTATCATCTTGGGAGTGTCTCTCTCTGAGTAGCCATAGAAGCAGTCTTCTTTAAGACGTGTGTTGGTGATAGACTGTCCAGTGACGGGGATAAGGGTGACAGAGGTGTGTCCAGAAGAATGCAAAGCCTCTTCTTGCTGTAGATTCTTAGCACAGACATCATCCAGTACAACTTTGACACAGTGCTCCATGTGAGGAGCCAGTCCCCTAAATGCTGACCTCCAGTTAAAGTCCAGGGTCTGTGCCTGTAAAGCAGGATTTAAGCCAGCAGCCAGTTAAAATCTGCATGTTAAAAAGTAAAGATTCACATTTTCCATTTCAGTGATACAAATGATCTATCAGCTATGTGCTCACAGAAAACTGCAATAAGCCTGAATGATACTGATTAGATGTGACGGAAGACAAATTTTCATGTGACAAACACTTCCAAAAGTCTCACCTCGGGAGTGTGAAGTTTGTCTGCGGTTGGTTTCTTGCCATCTGTTGTCATATTTGAATCCTCTCTACTCTTTTTCAAGATACCTGAAGAGGAAGCACAATCGGGTAACAACGATCACTTTATTCATGGTTTTATATATTGTACAACATATCTAAATTAGTGTAACTTTGTCAAGCTTTAAAATGACTTCTGTCAAATTTTGATAAGTACCAAAATGATAGTAATACTGAAGGGAAATCCTAATTCTAAAATTACGTTGTGAAATTTATTATTGTAGAGATTTCTATACTATGTACTGTAAGATATTAATGTGTATTATATAGTTACATTTTACTTTTCAGAGCACGAAACATTTAAGTGGATGCATTCAGTGCAAAGTAACCCTTTGATTTTTTGTATAGGCTTCCCTGTTGATGACTTGACATTACCAAATGAGTTCTCCTAGTGATAATTTGAGATATTGCAGTTTTTGGGACCACTTCATTGACTTCTTTTTTTACCTCCTGAGGGAGTTGCTTGTATTGGACACACTGACCGGAATATGACTGCACAAGCCTCAGAGGGAGTCGAAAAAATTGCTGATGGAAATGCTTCTAAATGTCTAAATTTAGGGTTTAGATTTGATTTGAACCCAGATAGTACAAACAATATATGGGCTAATTCCGTTAGGGGAAATTGGGTGGATGTGTGCAGAGGCGCCGGGGTGCAGGGGGGCTGCCGTGACTACAAGCGTACAGGATGTAGAGCTGGGTTTCAATTAAAAACCCAAGAACATCAAGGCCATAGTTTCCTAATCAGAAAACGAAGAGTAAGACCCCAGGCGAGGTAATTTAGTCGAACAAGATCGCATGCAATGGAAGAAGGAGGAAGCAGCAAGCACATCACTTTTTGACCTTTAAGCCCATCTGATGAATTTCTGGTAATTAAGCCGTTTGATTGCTTGGAATTAATGATTTGGATAACTGCCCTTTAAAGGCTGTTTACCTCTCTGTAAATTGAGCCTTTCTGCAAGTCTTGTTTTTGTAAATGTAACCTTTATGGAAATTACTCCATGCACCAAAAGCTTTCATTTAACATCTCTGTAGTGACGTTTCAAAGGGGAGAGAGGAAAGGGATACTAAAGAGTAATGTAACGCCCGAGATAAACCTAAACTAATAAAACCCATACTTTCCGCCACAACTCAGACTTTACGCTAAAGTAGTGCTATGTGGTTGTTTGTGTATTTAGCGTGTGTGTGTAGATGAGTGGGGCCGTTTATGTCTCGAGGAGTGAAACACATGCAGGGCTGTAGCCAGAGATTTGAGAATACCTAGAGCATGTTTTTCTTAATATTTTGCACTACTCATTTGTTTGTTTGTCCCTATTTTTCTGACATTTTTTGTGTTCTTACTCATCACTCAATACTCTAACTCCTATTTAAGAACTTTCTCAATAGAGTCCTCCATTTTTGGCCTGTTTGCAGAGATTTGAGAAATATTTTCATCAACTACATTCTTTCAAAGAAATATTCTTTTCCAATCACTAACAGCACACACACAAAAAATATATAATTTCAGTGTTGACAAGTACATATTGTGGTTAGTGTATGGAAGTCGGAGGAGCAAAGCTGTACCTTTTATACTTGGAGAATCTCCAATACAGTTAATGAAAGTCAAGTTGGTGACTAGCTCCCTCACTTCACTTTCAAACCTCAGCAGGGTGCAGGCTAGCTGGGTTAATGCCCTCAACTGGTGGGAGGTCAAACTGAAGCTCCTGCTTTTCATTGGAAGCTCCATTGGTGCTGTGCGGGAGAAAAAAAAAGATCACACAATTTATTCATTTGCATATGGCTTCAGTTATTTGACTGATGGAGAGATGCAATGGAGTTTACAGTTCAGCAAAAAGAAATATCAATTTAATGAAAATAGGTTTTGTACCCAATCCCCGCCTTCTGGAACTCATCAACAACACACTCCTCCAGAAGTCTTGTAGTGCATTACACACCTCTTGTAAATATCGACCCATTCATGTTTTCCCAATACACAGTGTAAATACGAGGAAAAAAAAATATGCAAAACTTTGTTCAGCCTTCCTTCTCAGCACAAAACTTTTCTCCCCCTAACCCGCTGATGACCCCCTCAGCAAATATGGATTTCCCATTTTGTAGGCTGCCAAAGCCATCACCCAGGGGATGTTCCGCATTAAGCTGGAGAATGGGCGGATGGGAGATGCGTTGCCATGCACTGAGACACATGCACAAATACTTTTGAGGGTCCGCTTAAATGAGCTCTTCAACTGCAAAGGCATCTGGGAATAGATGAGCTCAGTATTAGCCTTGACTCTGAAAGCACCGAGATGATTGAGCATGGAGACGGAAAGAAGAGGGGGGTCCTTTTCCAATAATTGTAACATTATAGCCCTTGGATTCTAATGTCATTTTGCAATATTGTTAAACAAAATCTGACAATATGACAACAACACCGTCCCCAAGGACGTCTGATTAAATCATGCATGAGGTTGATTCGGTGTGTTGTGTGTGGGCACTTGTGTATGTTTATATGAGTATTAATGAGTGTGTGTCACTGAGGTTTTGTATTTGAGTTTGGTGTGTGTGTGTGTGTGTACACATGTTTATGTACATGTAATGCAGGTCATTATGAACAACTTGATTCATAGAAAACACTTCCACACACATTTGCACATGTCAGTCTTGCAAGATAATTGTCACCATACTGTGCTTGTGGTCACCATGGAATATATGCTAACATCTGCAATTCTACAAGAATCTGCACAATTGTAAGTGTAAATGTATGACATTGCAACTGCATGTTTGTGTAATTATTTGGGGACTGTTAAAAAATGTGTGTATAAATGTTTGCATGTGACTACGCTGCATGGGTCCTCAGCTCAGCAGCTCCTCCATAATGGGGTCCAGTGGGAGCCTTTTCTAGAGAGCCCACCTCATCTTGCATGAGTGCAGGACCTAACTGACACTCGCGCGCACATTTCTTGCACCAACATCACTGATCTGATCTAGAAGTTACTCTAGAGCTAAATCTAGGGGCATAAATCTGCTAAATCTGCCAAAAAAGGGGGCCAGCCACTGAATTCTCTAAAAACCCATCAATGCCAACCCCTTTGACCCCATCCCTCACCTTCTCTGGGGTGTTCATCTCAACAAGCCACCACTACCCATCATTTTTTAGGTCTCTCTCCCCTCTCGCCATTCATTCTGCTCATTCCATCAATCTCTGACCCTGTGACAATTTCACTTTATCATTAAGTCATTCTCTAAACACTGGCTCATGACCTTGATGTTTAGCAACACGGTGTAAAGTCTCTCATTGGGCTCCAGCGCTCAGTCTTTATAGGTATTTATAGTTGTCTCCCTAGCCAAATAGGCCTATAGCCATAGCAGTCTAGTACATAGCCATCTAAACCTCATTATACCTTTGTCACAATGGTGAGGCCAAATGGAGGCTTCCATAGCCACTTGATGGAGAAGGTGTGCTTAAAAGCACCCAGGTGTGTCATATAGCATAGTACATAGCATGTCTCATAGAGCAGAATGAGGAGGGAGCACTAGCAGCCGCGAGAGTTCAACTAAAGGTCAATGTACTGAGAATCAATAAGGGAGGAGGTGGTGCCGAGAGCAGGACAAAAATAATATGTTTATATAAGAGCTCCTCCACATGACACTACGGTGTGAAGATGTTCTTATAAACATGAAGATAAATGGAAGGCCGTATGGCTGTGATCATTAGAAACACAGGAGGTATGTTGCAAAGGCTCTTCAAGCAAAAAACACATATCAATACAATTTGTTTTGTTGTTATTTTTATTTTTCTACTAATTTGTTTTTAAAAAGAAAAAACAATCTGACAACATCATATCTTTTAACATTTGCAAGTTTTAGTTTGTAGCTTTAAATAATGACAAGAGCTTAAGAAAAAAATAAATCAACAGAGTAGGTATTTTTGGTTAGCCTTCAGTCTTCTAGTCTCTGTGGGTTCCATCAGCGCTACAATATTCTTTCTCTCTCTCTCTCACACACACACAGGCAAATGCACATGCACAGTGGTCTTGACTGGCAGGGAAGTGGAAAAGAAGGTAGAGAGGAGGAGATCTAGGGAAAGGAAAAAAGGTGGTAGTAAGGGATGGAAACATGGGTAGGGGAGGCAGAGGTGGGATAAGGGAATTCCCTCAGCAGTTGTTATTGATTCCGGTGTTTACGGGCGAATAGTTTAGTGCCGTTTACAAAACAGAACAGATGCAGCCAGTGAGCAAAAAGGTAAACAATTGCTATGTGGCGGGCTGCCAAATCCCCAGTCTGATGTATTAAACTCACGGTGAAGAGCATTTCCCCTTTGGCTGCACTTATTGCCACTTCATTTCCTCTTTGCTCACACACACATTCTCTTCTTGCCATATCTCTCTCTCTCTATGTTTCTCCCTTTTTTTCTTGTTCCTTCGTTTAACAGAGAGAGAGTGAGAGAAAGGACAAGGTGTAGAGCGCTTTTTGCCGTCTGGCTATTTTCTGTCCTTCTCTGACCCAGGAGGCCCAGTTCTTCCTAACAGAGCCATTAGTAGGGGGAATTGCATGTGTCTGACATGGCCGAAAACCAATTATTAGACACTTTCTAGCAAATGATGCCCAAGTCTTTGGGGAATGAGCAATCGAGCAATAATTTAGCCACTGATTTAATTTCTTTGCAGCACAGCATCTCTCACATTCTCATCCTCTGTCCCCCATATTTCTTTTTTTCTTCCATTTTTACACTCTGTTTCTCTATAGAGTAAATCAGACCATTAGGCTGGTGGTTTACATCTCTATGGTCCAACTCGGCGGTAGTCTATGATCATGTGATTACAATGTATAAAGATGTGTTTTCTGTATCTGTGCAGACATGTGTGTTCTGCAACTTCTTTTTCAAGTGATATACAGTATTTGTCTACTTTAGTTCCAAAAAGATGAACAAGGAAAGAAGTTGGAAGACGAGGCAAATGTAGTATGTTTGGCTAATTGAAAAGTCAAAGTAGGTTACTCTTATGTAAACATTGAGTAAGGAAACATTTTTATTGAAATATCAGTTGTTTATCTGTCAGTTAAATTAAGTCTTAAAAACTCAGGTTGCGAAAGATCTTTGCTGCAAAAAAAAAAAAATTGGCTTAAAACTTCTTTCTTGGCACAAAACCTGACACTAAATGACTTTCAACTGTTAACACACAGACAGGGTACAGACAGAATTAATTTCTGTTTGTATTTGATGTGTCCATGCACAAAGAATCAAGCCACACACAAACATTCAGTTATTCTGTACATGTAAAATCTCTTCTGATTTGTCATCATTTGTTGGAATCAGCAATGTTGGCGCAGCTAACCATTACCTTATTTGATCCAGCTAGTTGATGGGATCATTGTTATCAGCTTAGAGAACTATGAACGCCTTGATATAATTAGCATTTGAATGTTATGTAATACATTAAGACCAGATGCAACATGTGTGTATCCTTTGAACCATGTAAGAACTTTATGACTTTATGTTTAACCAGACAAATTCTGTTTTGCTTCCACAATGCCTCTTGTTTACTGACATTTCATCAACGGGCATGTTTTAGAAATGCCAACAAATTTGAGTATGCAGAGATGGTTATGTAATTCAGTGAAGATCAACTTTTCTTCACTCTACACTCTACATATTCCTGCCATTTATTTTCCCTTTTTATGCATCAAGCTTTATAGCTCTCCACAGAGTAAAGTTGCCTGGCTGAAAATTAAACTGCAAATACAGTCAATCTGCACATAATATTACAGGAACAGAGAAATAGTAAAAGAACCAGCTGTTGATTACTCAATACAACAGCCCTGTTACAAAGCCCAAACACTGGGCCACATGTGGTCCAGATGTCATTTGCTTGCCTGGACGTGGGTTGCCGCAAGTATTTTGCGAGCCAGAAATGGTCTCAGTACTGGAAGATTTCCTTATGGCAATTTCCTCGTGGGCCTCAGTTACGTGGCTGAGTGTTGGCAGCTACACTCACAGGTAGCCGGTGTTGTCAATAGAAATGCATATTTTCTTATTTTGCTTACAGCCACATTGATAGAAATTGTGGGACATTAACTTTAATCTAATTTGGTTCTTCCAAAAATGACCGAAGCGTATATTTGCGAACATATTCATTGTTGTGGATTTTAAGATGTCATGCTATGCTACAATACCTCTGTGTGTTTCTTTGTGTATACTCCTCGTGTGTTCGTCTCATAGGGTGTCAAGAGGGGTCATGTGGGTGCCTTCGGGTATGTCTATGAATGTGTCATCGCGAATGGAGGTGGAAAGAAGCTTGGAGCAACCGTGAACCTCCTGCTAAGCCCTGTGACAGCAAGGGTCCTCTTCATCAGTTGCGGCCCACTGCTCACTGAGACAGCCTTATTATGGGGGGCTTCCTGCTGTGATTCTCCCCAATATACATTAAGAAACATGCACTCAAAGATACACACAGATGCACCACCACCCAAATGCTGGTCTCCCGTGGCCATTTCCGTCCAACCAGGCGAGAGCAAGAGCAACCAGGCCTTCACAGGAGGGGAAAGTAGCTTTGTCTGATAAATCAATTAAACTGCTCTGAGAAGGTGGTGCACTTGTAACGGAGATATATTTAGTATTCCTCTGCTCTATATTTCCATCCTTCATAGTGTATGTCATTGTTTCTGATACTTTTTTGTGGTGAACAAGTTGCTGTGACAGTAAATTAAGGGTTAAAATTTCTCCGGCCTTCTCTGTGTACTTGAACTGAGTAACCTAGATGAAAAACATTGAAGAATATACTGACATGAAAGGAGCATTTCATTAAATCCCACTTGTTTAGAGCCCTTGTTCCCATTATTGTTTTCAGGCCCTCAGCAAATCACACTGACTTTTCATCACAAAGTGCAGCCTGCTCTCAATAAGCCAGCCATTTTTGTCTGCGCTGTCTCAATAGAAGGTGCCAGGAAAATGTTCATATCCTTGAGCTGTTCAAGAGTGATACAAAAAAGCCATTGTGACCACTCAGAGGATATGGGGAAAAATAAATGACACGCATAATACACATTCTCAAGGGCCACGAAACATAATCTTTTCTGCGATTTCATTGGAGCCATGATTTAGAGAAAATGATCGCTGGCACGCGCTCACACATGAACACAAGTTGAGAGAAAAGACCCAGCTTTTCTCATTATGATTAGTAAACAATCCCTTACTCTGTGTGGCAACTTTCTAAGACACCGCTTAATCGCCTGCAAGGACAGCTGCACGGAAAAAAAAAAAAAAATCATTCATAAAGCGCAGGCAGCACACAAATATGCATGCCCACGTGTGCACAGGGACACACACACAAACCCTCCTATCTAGTCCATAATTATGTGGCAGCATGCGGGTGCACGTCCCTGGCTGACAGTGTGTATAAACTGAGGCAGATATGATCTAGTGAGGAGCTGCTCTTATTAAATATTAACAAACGCCATTCCCAAGTAGCCTCAATCCCCACAAGCACCTCCAATGCCAGTCAGAGCCTCAGCCTTGCTATCTCACGTCACTACAGAACCCCTCTCCCTGCTGAATAGGCTGCGGTGCTGTCTCTAAGAAGGAGTTCAAAGAGCCAGAAAGGGGTACGGAGAGGGGTGCAGTGGCTGTGAATGTGCTTGCTATACATGTTCTACCTGAATCCTTTTTTAAAAATCTATACGAAGCTGCAAATGTTGTCATATGGGGAAATTAGTGGAGGTGGAATTTAAATCAGTGCGATCAAAATAGTGCGAGCAAAGTGCCGGAGCAGAATTTCTCAACCTCGACTTCACCCCTGTGGCCAATTGTTAGGGAATAAATGGTAAGTGTGTATGCAGAAGCTGGAATGAAAACCTTTGATGTCCTGAAAAAATGGGGCTGTACTATGCATACACATGCAAATTACCGATGCCATTTGGAAATGTAATGATGCATTTTTTTAAAAAGGGAGGTATTAAATGACTCTTGATCACAAAATTCTTTATGAAATAGCCAATAGCAATAGCTCATAGACAAATAGGTTGATATGCACATGAAACAGGCTCACGCCAAACGTAGTGACACATGCATACTTTAACATGAAGACAAGTAGGGGTGAAAATTTAAAAATTCACCAAGGCAAACACTTTATGCAGAGTTATTGCTGTTGTACTTTTGTCACTGCACAGAACAATCACAAGCTTATCTCAACTATTCTTAAGTGTGGTCACTAATGTTTGCATTCATAGGAGTGTTAAATGCATACAGCTGCAGCATTAGCAGAAAAATATGCATTAGTTACTTCATCAAGTGCAAATTTTATAACAAGGTTAAAGAGACTGGTAGAACATTAGCAAACATTAAAACTATAACTAATAGATAGAAAATGCCAAGTCATGTCACAGCATCATGTTTCCATCATTGTTTGCCCATTGGCACTTCCATAAAACTAACCATATTTTACTAGTAGTGCAAGACTTCCACGCTTTATTATGCCTAGTTGCCTAAACTGTGTTAAATACAATCCCGATTTGCCGCCATCTGAAAACATTCAATACACTATGAAAAGAAAAACTCTACAAAGTTTTCTTTGTACTCTACAAAGTATTCAAACTGTTGAGTCGCCAACATCCGAAATCAAACAAAAAAAGGAAAACATTTCAGATTTTTTTTATGTTACACTAAGTGGTGTCTTCAGTTTCCCACAAAGTTCTGTGAAAATAAAAAGGTGATGCAACTCAGTGGTAATCATTCATTTCCCCATACTGTAGTTTTACTATTAAATACAATGTTCCAATAATTTCTAAATCATTACATTCTGTTCTTATTTATAATTTACATTGTATGCAAACTTTTGTAAAAAACAGGTTGAAGACATAGAAATGTGATTTACAGTATTTATTTTGGCAACAGGCTTGCATGTGAAGACTTGAGGCCACCCACTATCCTGCAGACTCAGTGGGGTGTGCTAGCGAGGTTTAAAGCCTGTATTGTTCCTGACCAACCAACCTGTCCAGTACAATTCCCAGTCTCTCTGTACACTTCATTACACTTG
The DNA here is from genome assembly GCA_036024015.1 of Craterocephalus amniculus. Classification (NCBI taxonomy): domain Eukaryota; kingdom Metazoa; phylum Chordata; class Actinopteri; order Atheriniformes; family Atherinidae; genus Craterocephalus; species Craterocephalus amniculus. Next base: position 4,548 of record JAVQJG010068122.1, on the reverse strand, counting down.
GAAAAGTCCTGGGAAATGGAAAAAGAATAAGAAAGACGTGGACATGGTAGAGATGCAGTAAAGGAAGAAAGGATGGGGAGGGTTTGAGACCCTTCCCATCTGTCTCGGTACGATGTCAGAGGGTGCCTTTGAGTCGGTGGGGTTAAAAGAGGAAGATCTTGCTGTGAATGCTGTTAAATGGCTCAGTGATTTGACAGTGGCTGATGCTACAGACAGCGCCGCTCCCCTGAGAACCCACAAAGTCTCCCTTGCACAGCTCTTATCAAAATATATCCACTGCCTTCTTTGCTTTAGAAATAACACAATAACAATAGCACAGCAGGGAAAGGGAGGGGCTTGATTCAGTCATTGTATATCAATGAAAATAGAAAAACTTTTTTTAAATCAAACTTTACCTCCAACATAATTGTCTGGACAAGGTACAGTATGTTGCATACAGTATAGACAGTAAAGTGTGAAAGCATATTATGCATTAATGTTCCAGCTCTGGTCTTTAGGAGCCACGGGCATTTGGAGTGAGCATGTGGGCTCTCAAGGGTTTGTTGTTTCTTTTTTGTTTTTTTTTTGGAGGGGACTTAAAACATGAACAACACAAAAAATGTAATCCCAGTTGTAGCTGTGTTGCAGCTGATAGTCAAACACACACACACACACACATAGACATGCACGCACACACATAAGTAAAATCAGCACAGGCAAAACTGCTCCATTTTACCATCATTACACAGCACGGGTCCCTCGCTCCCTTTGGAGCCGTGTTCTGCCTCCGGTGCTACATTTGACGGTTTGTTGAGCGGCACGTAGGTGTGTAGCCTCCGCCGCGTTACGTGATCAAACAGCCCAACTGACGCATGGCCAATTATCCTGGCTGCCTCCTCTCATCTCACATTTAAGGAGAGGGAAAGTAAAAACCAAAGAGGGAGATGGAGAGAGTGAGATGGAAGGAGGGGAAAAAAGATGCGAGGCTGGCTGTGTATTTATCGAAGAATGGCAGATGCAAAAGCACTCCTCTCCCTGTCCCGCAGGGAAGCTGGCATGTGCACCATTTTTGAAAAAGTAAACAATGGCTCACACACTTTTTTTTTTCCTTTTGTGAATCTTTACCCCCAGCAAGTTGTAAATAGGCCAATATGAAGCAAACAAAGAGAATATTCGGGGAATTAAGTATCAGAAGCGACAGTGTGAGGGCCTATGCTCTTTTCCAGTCTCAGAGTATAACATCACCATATGCTCAATCACAGCGACTCACTTTGCATTAGAGGAAAATATTAAAAGTAATATTTTGTTCTCCTAAATACCACAGCACAGTGAAACAAGGTGGGCAGATTGTTGAACCTTGCTCTTATATATTCGCCTTCTCTTTCTCAAACCCGTTTTGTTCTCCCTAAAGAGCTTCATCCAACAGCCTAAAATTTGGTGCAAGGTCAAGATAAATCAATTTGCCCTTTCCAGTGTCAGATCAAAAGGTTTTGAAAAACATGATATTTTATTAAGCTTTATTTTTTATACTTATTAAATTGAATTCCTGTCAAAGAGAACCGCTGATCTGTGACTGTTGTGTTGTGACAGAGGAGGTTGCCGTAGGTTCAAGTTAAAAAAAAAGAATTAACACTCAAATTATGATCGGACCTTGAACCCTTTAGGGATCACGGTTTAGTTCAGACACAGATGTAACATGTGAAAAAACATGCTCAGTTTCAACAAGCACCCCAGTCATGGAAATACTGCTGTAGGAAAGAACGGCAGGCAGGGAAGAGGACAGTAAAAAGAAAGCAATAAGCAATTACAATGACAGCAGTCACTTATAAAGGTCGTGGTTTTGGCCCTGACATTGGGACACATGGGCAGCATAGAAAAGAGCGGAAATGGAGGAATAAAGAGCATTAAGGGACATTTAAATTAAACATGAACCATTAAAAAAAGTGTAAAACAACCTACCTACAGTTGCTCTGGACTTAGCTGAATATTTTTTGATCTTGCCACTAAGGGCAGTGTTGTCCCTCTGGGCTGTCTCACACTCCTTCTCCATCTGCGAGGTCAGTTCTTGCACCACAGTGTTGAGGTAGCCCACATTGACAAGACCGAGGATTGTCTGGGGCTCAGTGACTCTTGAAAGGACTTGGAGATCCTCCGTGAGGACTTGGGTCAGATGTGGGACTGCTTTGGAGAAACCTGTTGCCAGTTTGTCAAAGCCGGTCTCACCACCTGGGCCGGAGCTGAGGTTTGAACGTAGAACATTCACCACGTATTGTCGTTTAAGACCCTGTACGCATAAATTCAAATGAAAATATTTTACTTAATTATAGAATTATTTAAGAGATGTTTTATCATTGTATATTAATGTACTGCACCTGGTAATTACTGAGAACCTCACAGTCAGGATAGAGAAATAGCATCTGCTGCAGACAATGCACCCGTTCATGGATGGCTAGGGTGGAAATTTGTATGGATCCAGAATTCTCTGAACTACCACACGAAAGCCGGTCTATCAGATAGCGCCGCAACAGGAGGCGCACAGCATCCCAAGCCTCCTGGATCTGCAGGAAATCAAACCGTAAGAACTAAATACAGCATATTTGTCATTTCTGTACAGTCAGCCAGTGAATTTAGAAAAATAATTCATTACCTCTATTGAAGTATCATCTTTGATTAAATGTACCATGTGGACAGAGCAGCCAGTCATTTGATGATGAGGAGAAGAAGAACAGGAGGGAAAAGACGGGGTACACGGAAAGCAGACACCACACTGGGCAGACAGATTCGCAAGAAGCTGAAGCGTCACCTCTTCTTTCCCCTCTTCTTCTGATCTCAGATACTGTTGCTGAAAAGTAGAAAGACTTAAGGATATAAGTTGAACTGGAGGAAGTAGAAAATGAGCTAAAGACAATGCATGTTTTTAACTGTCCTCTGATGTGACAATCTGGTTAAAAACATTGCCTAAGCTGCAGCTGAGTATTAAAGAACTCTTCTTAGAGATGCGCCCCCTATCCAGGAGTAATTCGGCATCCATCTTGCATCCTACCTGTACTGTGAGCTCTCACCAGAGAGTAAAAACAGTGTTATCTAGACTCTCGTCTTATCTTCTCCTCTGTCCCTGGTTCTCTTTTGCTTCTTCTTTTCCTCCAATAATTTGCTGAATCAGCCAATGTGCACATTCAAAACAGCCGTTTTGTGTGTATATCCCTTTGCTAGCATGGTGCGGTTTCTCGACCACCTCGCCATGCTGCTGGGCCGTGACAGCTCCCCAAAAATGCAAACAATAGATGTCAATGTGCCATCAAACGAGTCTAGAATGTGGAACTTTAAGGTCAAAGAGTTACAGACTGCTGGAACGACACCACAGTAAAATTGGCGAGTGACAAGTTTAAGATTTTAGCACTGTGCCAGGATTAGACAAATATATGACAAAAATCAACTTTTAAAATCAAACAATATTAACAGCGCAGCTTTAGTTATATTGTCATGATACCAGTCAATCACACTCACTCTATCACATTACTGTCCGGGCTGATTTAGCACATTCACTCTGAAGCTAAACTCGAACCGTTACAGGTTTAGAATACTTCAAAAAATAAAAATGGCAATCAGTCAGCATGATAATCATCCTTCGGCATTACCAGAGCTCTGAAGAAGTCCATGAGCTCTTGATATCCTGTAGCCTTGACATTGGTTAGCGCTCTTATGTTAAACCACTGTAGACACTCTGTAGGACTGGGTGGACGGTCCCCCGCTCTGCAGTCTCCCATTTTAGCCTGGAGCTCCTTCAGCCGCTGTTCAATGCTGAGTGAAAGGAAGATAGAACATTAAGGACTGAGAATAAATACTGCTTCAGTTCAGAAAATATGAAAGTCTGACAAAATTTGCCGAAATTAAACATGTTGAACTAAAATAAAAGTAGCCCTTTTTGTTGTTGAAGTGAACAGCTTTTGATTTAGGACAACAGTCTGGGTAAAACTCTCTACAGCCACAGTTTTGTCATTTACCTAAAGTTCTGTTAACTTAGGTTTGGAGATAATATCATCTGTCTGTCAGACTGTTAACATCTACTCTGACGGTGTCTTCACCGTGACAAGAGACTGCCAAGACAAACTTAACCCAATCCCAGAAATCTTGGTTCTTTGCGTTAATGTGATGCTAATGACAATACCGAACCTTTGACGTTTGATCAGCCACACCCAAATCAAAACAGTGAAGCTTCAACACAAACAGAGAAACAATACAGAGCACAAGACACTTTGCAGTCATACAAACACACAGACATCATGCTGAAGATACACAAGGATGCACACACTGCATCACATTTGGATCTCTTGCTCTCAGTCAGTGTCTCTGCTGTGAGAAGACAGATACAGACGCATCAACAGTAATGAACACAGACATCGATATATCAGTGTGTGAGTGTGTGCTAAGCATCCGGTGTGAAGTGGTATTACAGGCATCGGCAGGCATCTGAAATACACACTTCTTGCCATCTCATGTCTTACTCGTTCCCCTGACACACACACACACACACACACACACACACACACACACACACACACACACACA
>JAVQJG010068101.1:0-36610 GCA_036024015.1 Craterocephalus amniculus | reverse complement strand
AAAGAAAGAAAGAAAGAAAGAAAGAAAGAAAGAAAGAAAGAAAGAAAGAAAGAAAGAAAGAAAGAAAGAAAGAAAGAAAGAAAGAAAGAAAAAAAAAGAAAGAATAATAAATGCTGTTAGGCAAGGCAAGTTTATTTATGGAGCACTTTTCAGGTTCATGACAATTCAAAGTGCTTTACATAAGAATAGGAATTACAATAAAATCATTACAAAAATCAGTACAAACCTTTAATAAAGCCATCAGTTAGTTGAAATAATTTCAGCCTACATTGATCATAACGGGATATATAAGTTCCATAGGCAACTCTTAAGATCTATTAGATTTTTTTTTAAATTGAGTAAGTGTTGCCCGAAGCTCGAGCTTTGTGTGGTATCATTCAGTGATGTAAACTGAGAAGCAATATGACTATTTCAACTTAAAATAAAACACGATCTTTTATACGTTATAATAGATCCACGTCATGAACCTCTTATGCAAATAAAAGTGATGCAATGTAGGCCAAATATATCCCCTAAGTGCACCCTGGGGTTATACGTGTTTAGGTTTATTTCTGCAAAAATGCAACAGATAACAAACAAATACTTCCATAATCGTGTGTTGAAATTGAAAGGATCTCGAAACAGAGAAGCTGCTTATGTATGATTATTTATCGCGCTGTCACCTCCACAAGTCATTTTCCCGTCTTATCTGTAACCACATGAAGCCCTGAACAGGATTAGTGTTTCTTCATGTAATAATGTCAAACGAAAACGGTGTTGAAAGCATCTTGGAGCCGTAAATCCGCTGCTCCAACATCACGCTTTAAGAGCTGTCTGCGGGCTCTTTTTTAGTCTGAAAATATTAACATTTGGGGGGAAATAAAAAAGCCTCCTAAGGCCTTCTCCATCCGTGTGAAAAATATTTCCTCTTCAAAGTCCACATGCGAAGGCATAGAGGAGGGGGGGATATCCTCACCGTTTCCCTCCAGCACAGACATGAATTTCTGACTCATTAGCATTTATGCAAATGACTTTCTAATTGCAGGGGTAATGACTCTGGCGTGGGAGATTTTTCACCGCGCCATGTTTTTGGTTTCTGCATGCTTTATAGGATGCATTTTTATTTCTCCTTTTTTTTCAAACAATTGCGGACGTTTTGTCTTATTTACAGCTGCTCAGAATCCCGCTCCAGCTCAGTGTCACATATAGAAAGCGTAATAGACCTTTGTTTCTTGTCCGATTTTTTAAAAAGGCCGCGTTTATCACTGGCATCGACAACAGCCTCCTTTTTTTCATGTTTTGCTCTGAGCGCTGCAGAGAAGCCCTGCTGCCAGGGAGTTTGTTTCCAGGATGCTGGAGGCAAAGCCATCTCTGAGGTAAGTGGTGTTTCTAAGGGATGCCTGTCAATGCCTGTAGCTCCTCTGATGCAATGTGTGCAAGCACAAAAGAAATGCAAAATGGCAGCAAGTGAAGCAGGCAGTTTATGGATACATTACTTTTTTTATCATCAAAGACTTTTTAAAATGTCCTCCTTGGAAGGGAAACAAACTCTCCTGGGACTAATAAAATGTTTAACCTTTGGAAGAAATATTTCCTAAGTATTTAATGTCTCAGGCAAACATCTAATTGATGAAACCAATCTTTGACAAATGAAAAAATGTGCTTTCAGTATTTTTTAATGTTTTAAATTGTTTTTAAAAAGAGAAGAATTTAGGTCCACTTTGCTTGTTGAGTTAAAAAGGCAGTGTGCATGTGTGTCTGCAGGGTGTGTGTGAGTGTTGCTGGGGTGTGCAGGGGGTGGTGGTGGTAGTGGTGTTGGTGGTGGTGGTGGTGGTGGGGGGTGTCTGTCTGGTTTGGCACAAGAAGGCTGTTTGGCTCCCACAGAGCTGCAACAATATGGGCAGATTTTAAGGGACAAAAGAGCCGGAGCTTTGAGTTGCTGAGCACGTCTCTGACATTGGGACACCGATGTACTGGGGCTGAGGGGATGTTAAACTGGGAGATGGAGAAGCAGAATAATGGCGTGGAAACATATGCTCCAATAGTTCAAATGTGCATCTCGGTACAACAGGTAGCCTATCAAGTTTTGAGCATTCATTAAGGATAAACTTGCTGATATGTGGCAGAAAATCCTCCCACCCTTTGAAAAGAGGAGCATTACAGATGATTCTTAAGGTTCTCTCTGGGCAAAAGGCTTCTGAGATGCTAACTTCAGTAACATGTCAGAGTTCTTTTGCTTTTACAGCCACTAATGTGTCTTACTCAGCTATTCATCAGAGCCAAGAAGCCAGAACAAAGTGATTAAGAAAAATTTGAATCACTGAATTTATTAATTAACGAAAATTAGACATAATTCAAGTTTATGAAAGCATTTGGACCTCTACCAGGCAGTCAAAGCTGCTTTGGTTTGTTGCATGTGTATTGTGCTGGGGCATTTTAGAAAACACACACACACACACACACACACCCACATACACACACATGTATACATATTTATATATATACATGCAGATAGATAAATGTCAACAAACATCATCAGCTTAGTAGAGGACTGACTTTTTCCTTAAAAAAACCAGAATGGATGTAATCTTTCAGTTATGAAACATAAAGGAAGATAAGAATCCTTAAAGGTTTCCTTTATGTGGTTATGTGAGGTAGGGGTCTAAATCAGAGGTATGTTGCAGCAAATTTGTACCCTATTTTTCCCTGAAAAACATTAATTTTCAATCATGTGGATGAAAATATTAAAAATGAATTAAACAAATGAATTTGCGGATTTCAGTCTTGATGAAACCTTGAAAAAATATTTTTTTAAATAAGTCAGCAAAAAATAATTGTGTTCATTCCAAATCTTTCATTAAATGTTGCAAAAAAGAAAGAAATAATATGATGCTATTAGTTACCAGATGTTGAACTGTTGCAATCTGTGTGGATTTTTTCAGGGAAAGAGTTCAATATACAAGAGTTCAAAAGAACAACGGAGTAGGATTGACAAAAAAACTCTGTAATTTTCTACTTTTAAACATTTCTCAGTTCTTTCTTTTTCTGTCATTATTTCTGATCCACTCTTCTTTCTTTTTTCCTTTTCTTTTTTGGGCCCTCTGCTCTCACTCATTGGAGATTCTGACATTCTCGGCAGCTGAATGCCTCGCTGCTGACATTTGCAGACTATGGGCTGTAAACACATCCTGCTGTTACTTTAGGCACTAAGATTCAAATGCAATACAGGAAAATGCATCCACATCAAGATCATCTGGGCAGTATTTAAAAAGATGCAAGCTTCATCATGCCCCCCAAAAATCAGAGAAAACACTAATTTCAAAGAAAACCATGTAATGTGTATTTCTTTAATGAGACAGAGATGCATCCCCCAATGAAAGGTGGATAGAATGACAACATAATCTGTCATTCTGAGGCCATTGTGTGATGACCAGACAGGTGGAAATTCAGAAACTTTTTTTAAAAAGATGATGCTGTTTTCCTTACAATATAACTAAATGTGAGTGTTTTTGCATGGTTGTTTTGTTTTTGTAATAATAATAATAATTAAAATAAAATAATAATAAAAATCACAATAATTATAATATATTTGAGGGGAATTTAAGGGTGCAGTTTTTCCTTGGTATTGAAATTTTGATGGCAGAGTGGTTCAAAAAGCCTGTTTACGAACATCCATCTATAATATTTGTTTACTGTTGCAATATGAGACATTTGCATTAGGTTTTAGAAAAACGTGCAAAATATTGAGCATTTCCTTGTTTTTCAGTTGTGACTCATTTAACTCACCATCTCATTCACTCTGAATATGAATCCCTTTGAATAAATCGTACACAATATATTTGAGCAGAAAGCAGTTTTTTTTCATCCAACTTTACAGAATCTTTACGTGGTTGTAACCAAAATAACATCACTTGGATTTCAGTAATGATATAAGAACACAATAATAACTTGATGTGATCATTTCAAGTGGCTTATTTTGTCTGAAAAGCAATCCAGACTTTCCCGAACTCTGCTGCACACATAACCATTCAATTCTGCAACAACTCACACATAAGGAATCTGAAGTGCTACATGTTTGATATTTAACCAGAAAAGGACACAAAAAACTAATCTAACATTGAAATAGCTTTTTAGGTAATGATATGATATTTTTGTGCCAGTATTGCTGTTGTTACTGCTGTGCAGAAATTCACAGGTGAGTTATCATATTTGGTCAAAATCAAGTCAGATTTTAAAAGCAGACCTGCTATATCTGAGAAAGCATCCTTTTTAGGTTGAGATATTTGGATTTCTCTTCCTACAAATAAAATATCATCTTCCTACAATTAAAATATCATTGCAATAGATATTTGCAATAATGTTTTTAGACAATAAATACAATTGACCTACTTTATAGTGCTGAAAAGCTATCCACTCATAATTAAAATGACACCCGAGTGGTTTAAAGACTTTTATTTTTATTATTCTTGTAGGCTTTATTCCATAGTTGCAATTCTACAATCCACTATTCTACAGCATCCAAAACTCCGGCCTCTGCAGAGCTATATGATGGCAGAGGAAGCAGTGGTGGTGGAGGGGTTTTTGCCGCCCTGCCCTGCAGCAGGAATGGCCTGATGGGTGCTAATGAACTTGGGATGTGGCACCACAATGCCGAGTGGCCCCTGGTGCTCCTCAGTGCCCGGGTTCCCATGCAGCCCATGGAATAAGAGAGAGGGGTTGATGAGGAGGAGGAGGAGGAGGAGGGGTGATAGGGGCGAGTAGAGGAAGGGGGGCTGGATGGTGCACGGTCCATTGTGCCCAGTTCTTAGCCCATTAGCCACCACCAACCACTCTGCTTTCCCAAGAGGAGCTCGAGCCCTGCCTGCCTGCCTGCTCGGAGCCCGTAACCAAGCATCGGCGAGGGTGAGAGGAGGGGAGGAGAGAAACAGTAGCCGTATTTAGAGTTTGATCTCTAGGAAAGGGTCCAAATTTTGGAGAGAAAGAAAAGGGGAGCCCGGGACATTGGTAGGCAGAGAGAACCCCCGACAACAAACCGGCGGCTGACAAAGTTGTCTCTTTGGCAGTCGCGCCTCCTATTGAAACAGTAATTTATTCAAAGGAGATTTTTATCCCCGCGATCTGATTATTATGATAATCAAGTGACCCAGACCCCCTTTCTTGGCTCTTGTCTGCGGACCCTGGACTCGGCGGTGACAGTAAAAGCTGATTTGCACGGTCTTCACCCCATGGTCACATTCCTGGACTCCTCTGTATCAAAGACGCAGACAATGAGAATAGTGGATGTGCTCACTTGATCCAGGCGCATGAGCGGAGGCCGCAGTCTCCGCCGAGGGCTTTGTGTCAAACGAATACTAGTAGCCAGACAAGATTACACGAAACTTTTTTAAAAAAATAATCCCACATGGGCCAAAACAGCTCTGAAAACGGCACAGTTGATATGCTGCATGTGTTCAGCTCCCGGATAGATCCACAATAAAGCAGATGCGGATGCGTTTGTGCAGACTGATGAGTAATTAATTAGTGAACGAGTCTTGGTTCTGCCAATCAGATTCCATCTCAGAGCCTACATTGAAACAGCACGATTTTTTCACCTCTTATGGTTTAATCTTGAAACATGAATAGATCTAATCTGAAATCAATGCATTAGTTTCTGATTCTGGTCCTTTAATGGCGAAAAACTTGAGCTTCCAATCTCATTCACGAAAGCTTTCATATTTCTTAGAGGGTGGAGACAAAAAACAGACCTGCATCGTGTCATAAAGGGGAGGGCCTTGGAGGTGTTATATGTTTTTAGAGCAGCATGTTTTTAGTTCATATTGCATCTGACGCGAGGAATGGCGAGCGCGAGGGACGGTGCGGGTAGGAGGGGGGGAGGCAAGATCCACCTCCGAGAGAAATAATGGGGATGATAATAAAACAGGGGGAAAACCCTTCAGAGGGAAGCTGAATGGATGGAGAGAGAGAGACGTCACTGGCAGCCGCAGCCATGAAGACCGTGCGGTCCAGCCTCCGGCGGATCAGTTGCTCTCAATCTCCAGAGACGCTCGCTCTTCGGTTTTGGAAAGCGAATGCCGCATCGACTCGCAAGCACCTGCGTGAGTATGAAATATAATATTTGTTGTTTTTTCCTGCCCAAAGAAAGGGGTTGAAGGAGAGACATTTGCCGGATATTGGCTAAAAGAAAAGGAACGGAGTAGAGCGCGTTTGCATCCGCGCCGCGTTCACCGCCAGTCTGCACGCATAACGGAGCTGGATGCATCTGGGTTGTAGCAGCAGGCGAATATGGGCGCTGTTTCAGCAGCGGTTATCAGGATTTAATATATGATTTCTTATTTCTGTGTCTGCTCTATCCGGATGTTCCGAAGAGTCTAAAGCAGGTGGTGATATTTAAAATAAGAGCAGTAAACGACGAGAGCCATTACAAGGTAGCAACAGTGCTTTGCAAAATTGCTCCAGATTTGATGTTCTATTTTTAATCTGCATGTAATGCTCCAGAGATAGAGTAAATTAGATTCATACATCTTTCAGGGGGTGAATGAGGTTTAGCGCAGGTGCAGTGAAAGGTCACATGTGAGCATAGAGGAACAAACCTGCTGTCTTGGTGACTGATTGAATGCATCAGTAATGGGAGCAACTTCTAATTGGACCTGGTGTGGGTCTGTTTTAAAGGAAAGTTATTCTTTTTCTATCTCAATGACGCATTGTATGCTTCCTATGCGTCATTCACATGGAGCCACAAAGGCCAAAATGCGTTGCCAGTCCTGTATTCATTTCACACACCTCCAGCCACTAGCAGGGTCATTTCTTCAGCTTTGCACGGGGGCAGGCCACACATGCGTCAAAAACAAAATTTAAACGATCAAAGAGAAAAACAAAAGACCTCTTCTTTTCCTCCCTTGTTCCTTTCCAAATTAAGCCCTCGCATGATTCTGTGGGCTCCGTTGGTGGATAAAAGGGATCACAAGGCCAAATACCCAGTGTGCACGTGTATAGGCCGGGTATAGGCCTGTGCCGAAAACACGTGTGGTCCCTCAAACTCACCGGGACAGAAAACCGGAGGAGCTTTGAAGGGAGGTTGGGAATCCAAGGTAAAAGAAAAATGAAAAAAAGTGATTGTGGGTGGGTTATTATGAAGCGTTTCACGATTAACATGAGATTATTCATTAGCATGCATGGATAAGAATGCATGAAGAGAGGCAGAGGTTAGATCTGGGGGAAAAAAGCAGCACTTGCTCAAAATTGAGATCAGAGTAGAAATATGTACATTTCTGGTTCATTCTAGGGTATTAATATTTGTAGGCTTTTGGATAATTCATGCTCTTATTGATTGAATGAGTTGCACCTTTAAAAGATCATCAAAACACAGATGTAGCAGGCTATGTAAACAGATAAACAGAGGAATAAATGTGCGTGCAACTCAGTCTTATGCATTGTGTTGTAGCTCTGTACATTAAAAATACACAGCAGCAATGGCTCGTGTTAATTAACGGGCTGTTAAGTCTTTTGCTGTCAATCATCATTATGCGTTTCAAGGCATTATTTTTTTTAACTTCGTGGCTGAAGGGAAATACTGTTTAGAAGAGTTTGCAATCTGAGAAATGGGGAGACCTGGCATTGTACCCAACTTGAAAAATAATGTGATCGTCTCTTTTTGCCAGGGATCCATGCAGAGATGCTCAGCGGCGTCACAACGTGGCTTATCCTGTGTAGGTAACATGTTGGATCCCACTGTTACATTACTCACACTTTTCAAGTTGGAAATTTGTGGACGTTTAGTGGAATTATTTATTTCATTTCATTTTATTCTAATGTGTTATAGGATTAATATAGTTTGTGATTTGTTAATACGTTTTTATAAAGTTATACAATTTACAATTTAAAGAAGAGAATTTACATACCACAAAAAGAGAAAATTACTGCAAATTGCAAATATACAAAATAATTTGGCTAAAACACTCAAAGTAAAACGTGATCTGAAGACAAATGTTTTATTGAAAAAAAACAAAAATTGGACTTTTTAAAAAAAAAAATTTTTTACAAACCGTTATTTAAGTGAGTTCACATCCCACAAAGAGGCTGTCACACATCTCATCACACACAGCTCCGAAGTGTGTTGCCAACACACGGGCCTCACCTCCGTGTCCACTCTGTGTTTTCACATCTAAATGGACATGTAGCCTCTTTAGCCTTTGTTGCCTCAAAACGTAGAATTAGGTCTGCGAATTTCCCCTTGTGTGATTATATTGAGAAAAAAAACGTCTGATTTTAATCAGACCTGTGAGACTTCATCATTTGAATTTATATCATGCCAATAGTTCCTGTCTTGGATATATTTCCCCCCAAAATTAGAAGTGGCGGATTTGTTGACGTCATGAGCATCTTGGCCAACGGCATGGATTGATGAGGTTTGTTTAAATGGTGAAAAGCAAGAAGCCCGACCTCCATTCATTCCTTCAATGTGATGTAAGCTCAGGTAGGAGGGGGGAGGAAGGAAAGCAAGAGGCAATTGTGACAAAGCATATACACTACTGGCTTAAACTTTGCACAACACGTGCAATTCAAAATCTCCACGGGATCATTCCCTCAATTAACTGTGTTTACTCATTTTAGTGAATTATAACCAAAAAGGTGAAGGGAGAAAATAAACCTGAAAGTAAAGAAAATAAAAAAGGGCAAACCCCATCTGAAAAATAGTGAAACTGAGTAAGCCTTAATATAAAATCCAGCACACTCATGAATGAGCCAGTGTTTAATGAAGGAACTATTAAGGATAATGAAGAAATAAGTACAATCTGCATGTAATTATTTTCCTATTTTTTTCTAACTTCGAAAACAGATCTGCATAAAAGCAGTCATAAAGCTCACAGCATGAATTAAATGTTTTTTAAAACATTGCCTAATTCCCATTCAAACAATATTAAGACAACCTCATTTTTAAATGAGAATGCAAAACATTTTAAGACAAAGGAAAAACACACTTCAGTCCCTTACAAACCTTTTATCGTTGTACGTTTAAATGTAAAAGGGTAATTATCAGGAAATAAATTAGAAATTTTAAACACTTTTTTAAAAGGTGATAAAAATCCCTCCTCTATTTTGCTGAGGTATTTGTGATACAAGCATGTTCCTATTTTACAGCAGTGAGTTGCTGCATTTATTAGCGTGCATTTAAGCTTGAGTCTGGGTGAGTGTGTGCAGTCTAATACTGTCTGAAATTATGTGCTAAACATGTGTAAGTACTCACACAGTGTGTGTTATATACGTGCGTGTGTGAGCGGCGTTCAGAGACCAGAGGCATGATTTTATTTTTAATAAGGCCTTGCTGTGTCCTTGTGGATGGAAATAAAGCACCTTGAAGAAGATCTGTGTCATGCTGACAGCTTTCTAAACATCAGCAGAACACCTTTTAAAATAAATTCTACAGGCATTCACTCTGCAAAAGAAGAAGGACACCCGCTGCTTATTGTAACCTGGAGGGAGAACAATGCCAGAGAGACTTGCTGTTTACTGACGGCGATGTAGCCATCCCTTCTAACACCTGCATGTTGCCAGACAAGGCTTGAATGTTGAGGTTTGTGTGATGGAGGGTGAAAATAGTGTGCGCCTCGCCCTCATCTGTCTCAATATCTCTCCATCTCTGTGTCTGCTTTCAGTCAGTAGAGCTCTACTTGGCGGTGGCGTTTGTGAGGGAGGAGCCTGCCACAACAGGGATCTGGGCACACAGAGCAGCTTTAATTAGATGGGGCCTCGTGCCATGTGCCACCACGGCATGTGTGAGAGGGAGTGTGTGTGTCTATGTGTGCTGCAGCTTTGTCTGCACCCGAACATGTGAGGAAGCGTTCTGAGGGTTTAACTTTTTGCACATATTTTTGGACATACTCAGGTCTTAAAACATGCATCGAGTGCATCTTTCTTCATTTGGTGTAAGATATGTTTTTCTTCGTATTTGTGCATGCACATCTTAAAACCCTTATATCTTTGCTTTGGCGTCATCCTCGAGCGCTGGCCGACTTCTTTGGCATCAGATAATGTAAATTAAGACAAACCAGTTTCTTTTGTAGTCAAACAGCCAGGATCTTCTTTTAATTTAAAAATGCATTTGGGTCTTGGCGGGGGGCGGTGTTTGAAGCCATCACCCTCCCATGGAGCCAGTCAGTGGGTAAAACGGGTTCGCTGTAGGGATGGGCGCCAGGCTGGAGAGGGGAAGGTTGGTGCCATAACTGGCTTGGACCGGTTCGACAACTTGTCTACATTTCTTTTTTTAAAATTGGTTCATCTTGCTGATTGCTTGACAGGTGGAGTTTTTGATATACAGGCATTGCCACAAGCCAATCAAAGGGTTTACTGGGTGAAGAGAGGATTCCAATTGGCCAAGATGGCATTGGTGGGGGGTAAGATAGTGACATCATATAATAAGGGGTCAGCATATTTAAGGGCTGTGTGGGTTGAGTGAAGAAGAGCAACATCTTTGTTTCATGGTGCTAACTGATGTTTTACTCAGACCATTTTATCCAATAAAAAGCTATATCTTGAAATATATATATCTAAAACTCATTTGATTATATATCCGAATAAAGTCAGATTATGTACGCTGAATATTCAAATTTTCTTTTTTTTTTATAACAGTCTTCTTCTTTGCTTATAGGTCAGAACTTGCCCCATGTTTCTTTTCCTACGGCTTGAGAGGATGGGTAGCCTTAGGGGTTGATTGTTATCTTTGGTTATCTAGCTGTATGAGTGATGTACATTCTTCATAAAGCTAGATAACCGAAAGTAACAAGAATCCCATTACACACCTGGAAAGGCATCAAGACCCCAAATGCACCACCTTCCAAAAAAAAAGAAAAAAAAATGACCAGACGAAAATGGACAAAGAAATGGGATCATTAAACAGAAAAAGGTAAGGTGCATGAATTGCATTTGTTTTGTATCTGATTAAAACCAAGTACTTGACAGTGCCTATAGATGATGTTAACTATACTGTGGTGTTTTCTGCTGTCATGATCAGTCAAAATCCGGAGATGGGCTACAGTTGTTAAGCATCTGTAAAATAAGATAATTCAAAAACGGGGCATTGCCAGGCATATTTCTGCATCCAGTGGCAGCGATCCATAACCGTAAGGTTGGTGCAACAGGATAACTTTTAATCTAATAAGCCCCATGATCCATGTGTGAGGCAGCATGCAAGAGCTTAGTCTTAGTATCACATGGCTTGGAGAAAATGGGCCTACTCTGATTCACCAAAGCTGGTGAACGTCTGACAAGTCCTTTAACTACTCGGTTTTGGCTGATCAGTTTTGTTCACCAATTTGGCAAACACTCTGTTTACTTGCCTATGTAAATTTTAGCTCTACTCCTTACATCTTTGGCATTAAGAGGACATGCAATGTGAAAAGAACTTGGGCCTTTTATATCATAGGAGCTCCATACGGTGCTATGAATTATACAGGGCATATGTTCCAACATGGATACAATTGTATGAGTTAAGAATTGTATGAGTTAATCTGGCGTCCCAACGCCCTGCTGGTACCTAAGCGAAGAGACAAGAATTTGTTTGGGGCCAGTTTTGTTAAGTTAGCCGTTGTTTTTTCCCCCCTCCTTCCCACCTACTCTTTTCACCCATTTGCATAAAAAGATGTTTGATTTGGGGTTCTGGCCGTTGTTTGATTTGACGTGACAGTTGGCTTGGTTTTGAATGGGCCGTGGCAAAGCCTTCATTGCATGAGGTGCTACCATGTGGAAAGGCCTGATGGGATCTTAGTGAATGCTGGTGTGTGTGCATGCAAGGTTCAGAGGGGGAGTGGTCCGGGAGCAATCAAGCAGAAAGTACCCCCAGTGACAAGATCCATGAGCGAGTGTAGGAGAACAATCTCAGCCTTTAGGTTCTATACTGGGGCTCATGGTGAGGAGTAATTGGTCAATCAGATCTTCATCCTCAAGGCCTCTGATGACTGATTGAAGGTGTGATTTCTGTTCTGCCCATCAAAGCAGGAGGGTCACTCCTGCTGAGAGACCTGCTAAGGATAATTCCCAAGGTCTAAAGGCTGTGGTGCTACAAGGCTAGAAGTTAACTCCAATTGTAAAACACATTCTACTTGGTGGTTTGCTGTTGCATCCTGGTTTGGCTAAGAGATCCCCCTTAAGTTTTGATATATTCAGCTTGACATGGGACAAATTATAAAACAATTGTACAGAGAGATGAAATTCCCAAAAGCTTGTGTGGCAGCCTTACTTCACAATGTCAATCTTGTCAGGTCCTGCAGTTGTGCCTCCCTTCCTGCTGCATTGCAGGTGCTGACTGTGACATTTGAGCTCTGAGCTCAGCTTGTAAGAGAGAGGAATGAGGGCCTTGACAGGAAGTGACAGCAAGAGATGTCACCTTCTTGGATGGCAAAATAGTGCCTGGACCTCTTGGTTTTCTCTGCTGCCGTTGTTTGTGTGCTGTGTGTTTGTGTGTGTTTATGCGTTTGTTTCCCATAATTATTATTAATATTATTATCCCATAATTATTATTATTATTAATAAGTATAGACCTTGTTTAGAAAGTATCATACAGCAAAGCTTTGATCTAAAATCTAAAAAGAGGGAGATATGATGGTCGTATCCTAGCAGTTGTATATCTAAAGAAGTGTACGTTTCATGATGAACTTATTACCAAACAGGTACAATGTCAACATATTTTTTAGCAAGTTGTTTATTTCACTCTGTTTTTTTGTCAGTTAGTGTTGGGGCTAAATAGCAACTGAAGCCTTGGACAGATTGTGTTTATACCCTAAGCAGCGCCTTGGGAGACGCATGTCATGGCACAAATGCTTTGTTCTGGCTTGGTGTGTGGCACAGTTATATCACTAAAACTCCACACCAGGGACACCAGAGAAAAGATGGTCTTAGCTAATGCTTGCCTACAAAAGGCATGGAGATGGGAGAGTTACTAAAAACCACCTTAGGGCCTTTGCTCTCTCTTATTCTGTGTCCCTCGGCAGTGTTTGAAATAGAAAGAAGGCGCATAGAGAAATGGTGGAGAAGGAAAGGAATGGGGGAGGAAAGAGGGAGGAGGGTGTTGGGTTTGTCTTAGTTTTCATACAGTAGGCAAGCAGATTTAGACTCTAAGTGTCAAATAGAAAAACAGCCATTGTGGTTGGGTCCTGCTCGCCCCCCCACCAGTAGACTTTACAGTCAATAGAGCTAGTCCACTTGTCACCGAGGGACAATGCATCCCTTTTCCTTTCTTTCAGGCTTGTCGGGTCCGAGCAGCCAGACAGTTTTCTGAATAAGTCCCTGTGATTCTTGTCCCCTTTTCTCTGCCTCTCTTTCTCTAGTCGGAACACACCAACAGTGCTTGGAAAATGGCTTCACTGTTGGGCTAGAAGGCAAAGCCAGACTATGTTATTTTCTACAACATTGGCAGTCCCTCCACCCCCCAGCCCCATGCTCACAGAGAAATGAATGTAACTTAGGCAGTTGCAAAGTCAATGGGCCTCATCAGACAAAAGAGATTAAGTTTGGCAACTTAGCAGTAACAGGTGTACTTTGTGCTCGGACCACACGGACGGGGACGGCTTCTGTCTGACCCGATGCTCTGTTTGTCTTTCTGTAGATTTTCAGTCATAAAGAGAAAAAATTGTTTTCTTTTATATGGGATTGATTTTTCAGGTAACAAGAACACTTCAGAACTTGGTGACATACTGTAGGAGGTTTAGTAAAGAGTGTGTTTGGCATAGCTGTCCAGCACTGTCTTCTTATCATTTTTGAGCGTTTGAGCTGAAAATCTTGCAAAGTTTATGCACATTTCACCCATGATTTGGCATGGTTTCTCCAAAGGGATTCTGCAGATATCTTTAGATTTCAAGCAGTGCTTACCCAAGGGAACAGGTTAAGAGTAAACAATGAATGCATGCAAAAACTAAAAGAAATATCAGAGGGAATGCTGCGCTGCATCGTAGCATGAATAGATCTTCACATTTAGAGCTGAGACAGTGATGCGCTAGGAGGCCGACTAGTTTTCAAAGAGTATGAGTGAAGCCTTTTCTGTTCATACCTTCAGTATTTTCAACCACAATAAATCAAGCCATTCAGTGACAGTACAAACAGAGACACTCTCAGAGCTAGAGCAAAACATTGTGTGCATTTGTTTGTTTCAGTCATTAATAAAGCTTTTACCAAGAGCCTCTGTCCTCAGGAAAGCCCATTCTGGTGAAATGACTTGGCAAAGCATCCGATGGAGGATCTGTTCAGACTGAAGCTGCTCTGACTGCCATTGTCTAGCTCTCTCTCACACACCTACGTGTCCAGCGTAAGCACACAATTTCATTGTTGTGTGAGCTGTTAATATCGGAGGCTTCACAATAGAGCCCATTCGCCATATTTGCATAAGGCACTTTTCCAACAAGGACCCAGAGAGGGCTTGAAAGCTGGCCCACTCCAGTGCCAATGGCAAAAAAATGTCAAGTGCCAATTAGGAGAGGTTTGCCACCATTCAGCAGTACCCCACCCCTGTAGTTCTTCCCCTCCCTGCTTATCCACCCCAACTCTCTCACACTCCAAGTCACCCCTGGTTTTACCACCTTATTCCAGTTTCAAATGCAGCCTTCCCCTACTGACACCCAAAGACAAAAGCTGGCTCCCTTGTCTGCTGGCTAATTGAGGATCCTTTCTGCTGGGTTTAGAGTATTAGCAAAATCAGACAGCGTGCTCCCCTCACTGATTAGTCAGCTTTCTTTGTTGATTACTCTGAATGGAAGGGTTCAGGAACTATGCAGCTAAACCTGTATGACACAAGCTCCACCTGCTTTTGAATATTGAACTTACAAAACTGGATGAACTGTGCACATGCACAGGGTTGCATTGGGCAGGTGTGGGTAATCGATAACAATAAAGAAGACAGATGCTGATTTCAAACAACTAAGAATGAAATTCTTTCACCTGATCAATATGTGTCAATGATGATAACATTTGGCAATCTAATGGCATCCTTTAAGCTTGTTACACTTATTATTTTGCCCTGATGCACATGTCAATGAATAGGATCTTATTAGAAGACACGTTGCAGTCAGACTATTAAAAAAAAGAGAGCTGCTTTTCAGATTTTTAGGTTGCAAGAAATGCAGCCTTATTTACAGGAGCTGCATCAAAATCAAGTTAGCTTAAGAGGTGATTGTCAACAGATCCAAAGACGTGTTTACAGTTCACCAGATGTTAAAAATTCAGCGTTATTCCCATTAATGCTTAAGCGTAGCTGTCAGATGCAAGGTGTGTGATGACAGGAATTTAGAGGATCATCTGTGTATATGATGTAACATACTGTTTATCCCAGGGAAGGCTTTGACATTAAATACAAAGATAAATTTGCCTCCTGGCATGAAGCATGAAGTAAAATTAGATAAATAAATTAAGTCATAAACAAAATAAAAGGGAGGGACTGTGCTCTCCCAGTCGGGCTACTGTTGTCTTCCACAGAGCGTTTACCTAACTTACGGCCTCCTGCCACTCAAAAGGATTTTTCTCTTGTCCTTTTTTCTCTTTTATTCTTTCATTCAATCTATGTGTCGAGTTTTTTTTTCCTTTCCCACCCTTGATTCTCAGATGGTTGGATCTGATTTGCATGCATTTGCATAATGAAAGTCATTTGCATGCTCAGGGGCAGACTGTACCATGAGAACAGACATGAAAAGGTGTGTGTGGGGGTCTGCATGCGTGTGTGTATACATGCGTTCATGTTTATGCCTTACTTGCTTCTGTGAAGTGTCGGTGTCCATTTCGATGGTTAAACTACATTCTTGCAATTTCTGCCTAATGCCCTGATTTTTGTGTCCTTGTTGTCTGTGCAGGGTACCACACCAGTGAAGGAAAGCTGGCAAAAGAAGACTGAAAAACAGAGGAGGAGGTGGGGTTGCTGTTGATTCTGCCCTCCCTCTCTCTTCGCCCTCCTCTGCATCGCCTCTTCCCTCCTCCTCTTCCCTTCCTCCTCCACTCCATCCTCAGCAGACTGCCCCTTTTTCCTGTACAGCAAAATGCAGCCCGCGCCACCATCTTAGAGCAACGCTGGCATGAAATGGAAGTGGGAAGACCAGTCAGTCCAGGTAAAAGAGCATTAAACCCCCTGTGCCCACCGCACTGCATTTCGCTACCAGCACCACCCTGACTCTCCATCCTCTCCTCCATCTCCCTGTGCCTTTGGCCATCCTCTCCAGCGGGCTACAATCTGCATTTTAATCATCTCGGATATGTTTGTTAATTGCAAGATGCACTGATGGGAGGGGGGCGAGCGCGAGTTGATGTGGGTGGAGCGAGTTTTGTATGTGTGTTCGCATTAAATCACTCTGCTCTCAATGCCTCTCTCAGGAGGCTTTCCGTGGGCATCTGTCCTTGAAGCGCCAGATTTTCTTTCCATTCGGGATTTCTCATGCCATCCTTACATGCGCACGCTGACATGGCGGCGGCTGCCATTTTGGAGATACAATGCGAATAGACAATACAGAGGCACTATCAATAACTTCATGAAGTCAAGAAGCTTAGGACCTGAGAAATATGGTTGACAAAAATACATTTGTCATATATAAGAGTTTTGACTTTTATATTAACCCTGACAAATCTACCCTTTCTGTTTTTAATAAGAAAAGCCAAAGTGGGCACATCAGTTGATTGGAAAGTATAGATAACCAGGAATCAAATGAATTTGCTTTTACAAGGACACTGCAGCAAAACCCACACAATGCAGGAAAAAGACAAGTGAGTGAAACAATGGCGAAGAGATGGTGAAGAGCTGAAAGCTTGTTTCAGTCATGGAAAACCTCTCCAAGCAACTGACGAGTACTGGGTTGGAGCTGATGCTCAGACAAGTCGAGTATTGTTCCCCCCCATGTGAGCTGGCTGTACAACAGCATTATTTCAACTGGGGTGCTCGCAACTTTGAAAACCGCTTAAACCAAAGCACCGCTTAAACCAAAGCACCACTTAGCGTCGGCAGGGTGTGATTAAGTAATGCAGCCAGTAAACAATGTCCACTATTGTCCTCGTTACAGAGAGACCTTTTTTTTGTTTGCGTGTTTGGTGTTGAGGTCAGAGAAACTGTGCTCACGCTAGCTCACAGTAGAGTATCCATGATAGTAAAAGAGATTACTACAATGACTTTCAAGTCAAAAAAGTGAACAGAGAGAAGAAGACTTTAACCAAAGACAGGAAAGCATAACCAATAGTTCTCTTTTTTCCCAGTTTGGGAAAAGTTCAAATGAATATAAATACTTAGATTGAAGTTTAAAAGAAAAGAAAATATCTAGTTACTCATTTTTAAAAAATCACAAATTTCCTATATTTAAATATACAAAACCTTGAGCAAGAGAAGCTCTTAAATTAGGTCACACTGCATTTTAATTTTTGACGAAACATCTTTTAAACCGAAGGCGTAGCTTGGCTTTGCTAATAAGTTCTGTTTTAACTGTGTCAAACCCTAAGTACACTAATCACTGCTGGGCCTCCATAAACAGGTGGTAGATTGAGCAAAAAGGGGCTGGGGCAGTTCTGAATTTACTGTGTAAATTATGTAGAGCCCAAAACAATGCAAACAGTAGACAGTGGAGTGGCTGGCGTTGGCTAATGAGATGATGAGAAGCCTGGGAGGGCTGGGAGCTGATCGAGGAGAGGGGGTGGGCACGACCAGCAGCTTGTGTCTGGATCTGCGTGCGTGTGTGTGTGTGTGAGGGTCTAGTGGTGCTTTGGCAAAGGTGCAGACACTGTTCTGTCTGCACAAACCCCACCATCAGCACCCCTCCTGCCCAGACTCAGACTGAGTGCTGCAAAGGGAGGGGAGGGTTTTCAGGCAGCTGGGGCACCCTGCCCCCATTGCTCCAGCCAGAGCACCAGCCTTGGGAAACTCTGTATCAGGGGGTCCCCCCAACACTGGCACACAGGGGCCCCCCAAAAGTCTGGCTGCAAACCCCCATCGCCACCATCCCCTCCTTCCTCTTGTCTACCCAAACACCACCACCCCTCCTACCCTAATGTGAGACTGGGGGCCTGGGAAGGACTTCAAGTTCATGGCCAGACCTCCTATTGAGCTGACAGCCTGACTGTTTGCTCAATTCGGCTCCCTATTCAGAGCCATGCTGAAGCAGGGGGTGTTGAGAAAAGGCAGGAGGATGCAAGGGGGGTTGTTGCTAGAAGGGACACCATAGCACTGTGATAGCTATTCATTCAGTGAGTGGAGACAAGTAAAGAGTGAGTGAGAGTAAAAAAGGATGGGGGTTTGAGTCGGGGTGCATAAGTAAAAAGCGGGGAATCTCTGCACAAAGTTTGCTTTGAGGGGTGTGCGCCTCTCACACTCTTTTAGACTCTTAATTACCGGCACCTTCCACGTTCCTCTCCCCTTTTTGTAACTTCAACCCCACCCCTCCTCATCCTCAGCACACAAACACTCCTGAACACATAAAAAAAAATAGCCAAGGCGATCGTTCTCGTCATCCTCTCCATCCCCAGGTTTTATTAGGCCTCATGCTGTGGCTGTAAATTTACCATTAACAAGCGTATTCACTGTCGTCCTCTCAACAAAACAAGACCATGATGCTAATAACTCAAAGCGACACCAATACCCAAAACTACCCTCTATGCCACCATTCTTTGCTGTCAACCACTCCCCCTCCCCCTCCCTCACTCTCTCCTCCCTGGTTGTGCTCACTGGAGCAGCATCGCAATGTTAAAATGCCAATTTTTATCTGATGTTTGCTAATAGCTCAGGTGATGTTAATTAGCATGATGATTGTTGATTTCTTCTGCTAAGCCCGATGGCTGCGTTATTAGTTCGTTCTGAACTTGGTGACCTGCTGTAATAGTTTAAGTTGCTTGTCTGAGCTGCATGAAAATGGAATAAAAAAAGGTTTGGTAGCCTTCTGAAGTCCAAGTCAGCCTAGCTTAGGGCGTGTCACATGCTTCCTCTTTGTATTAGCAGCTTGTAGCGTACCAGGCTCCTGTTAAGGCCTTTCAACTTCAGCCTCAATCCCCTCAGCTGGTACATGGAGTTGCGGTTATCTCGGCCAGATTTAGGTCACACAAAAAATAACCCAATAAGTGATTTTTTGTTCATGTTAAAAGAGCGAAGAAGACAAGCCTTCTTTTGATACTCCTAAATTGGAATTCTCACTCCATTGTCTCAAATAATTGTTTTGACATTCACATGATAGGCCTCACAGTGTGCTTTGACTCAGAAAAATCAAAGCTGTATCCTAATGTAATTCTTCTTTCACAGATAAACGTTGGTGGTCAGGGGGCTGCAGAATGGACAGGACACACAATGGGGGGACAGCGGGACTCCTCCGTTGCTGGCTGTTTGCTGCCTTTCAGCTGGAGTAAACAAGGATGAAGGCGCTGCTGCTTGCAAAGGGGCCGGTGGGGATTCTTGCACGACTGTGGAACGTCGGTCGTGCATTGTTGCATTGTTTGATCCGACAGTCAACATGGACTATTTGTAAACACCTCTTGGTGTTTTAGTTGACTTAATATCATGATGGACAATGATTGAGGGAGCCAGTGGGCTCTGATGGAGGATCATCAGCTGTAGAGCTGGACAAACCAGTCCAGAATTACGACTCTTTTCTGTTTTTCTTTTGAAAGGTGTGTGATTGAATTTTGTTTTATATCATCTTGTGTATTTGCCTGTTACCAACATCATGTAGACACTAAGTAGTATACTTAAAGTAATGTACAGGCTCCAATTATCATAGGTTGAATTTGATTTAAGTTGTTTTTCATGTTATGTTTTGTAATAGTTGCTAGGACTCAAAAGACACGTGAATGTGAGACCCACGACAGCAGTGAATAATACTGCACTGCGATTGGACAGCTCCGTGTGTCAGCTGACACAATGGCGAAGGAGTGAGCTGTTGTCTTTATACTCTATGCAACTGTTCCGTCAATTTGTTTTCCTTTTGTCTTGGCAGAGCCCTTGTTCCTTTTTTTCTTCCTTTTTGGGCTAGCAGTTTATAGATATTCCTTTAGACATCAAGGAAATTGATGAGAGCCTACATTCTCATTGTTAATATACAGCCACCGATATTACTGGCAGAGTGTGTGGGAGTGTGTGACAGATGACAAAGTACAGCTCGGTTTCATTGGTGGATGGATTAAATCTTATATTTGCAGGCACAACAGACTTTGATTTTACTGTGCAGCCATGAACCAGTCTGAATAAATGTGGACTCACACATTTAATATTTCTGAGGGAAGGAGTGTGTTTGATCAGCAAGGAGTATCTCGTGGAGGCCGGTGTGCAGAACACATCACACCATCAAAACCTGCCTTCAGCAGGCTTTTAGACACACCAGTTTGCTTTATAACAGTTACCTGTTTCACTGTAATGATACGTCTTTGGCTGAGACATTACAAATACATCAGCTTCAACACTGTCTTAATTTCCTGTCTTGACATTAACACACACACACACACACACATACACACACACATCCAAATGCAATAAGACAAGTACTATCACAGCCTAATTCATTCTATATTCATTTTCGGGAAGTGGCAAATTTTTTATTACGATTGATAATCTATGCAAATCTTTTAAATATTACTTTAAACAATCTATGCAGTGCTTTTGCAATTGATTCGAAGGAGACTATCTTGGCCTAATTTAGAAAATGTATTCTTTTGATAATCATGCACAAGCCAGTGCTCAAGACAATTACTTATCTGCCTGGATAAGCTTGAAATTATGTTTTTAAT
This sequence comes from Craterocephalus amniculus, assembly GCA_036024015.1. Classification (NCBI taxonomy): domain Eukaryota; kingdom Metazoa; phylum Chordata; class Actinopteri; order Atheriniformes; family Atherinidae; genus Craterocephalus; species Craterocephalus amniculus. The sequence goes on along the minus strand of JAVQJG010068101.1, from coordinate 15,916 downwards.
CTCTGGCAAAAAGAGAGTCACTTTTCTGATATCAGTCCAGAGGAATAAAAACCATGAATTCTGGTCTATGATAATTTAATCAGATGCACTAAATCATAATAAATTTTAGTATTTAGACTTAATTGCAGATGAAAATATATGCATTCAGTTTTGTCTGCTGATTAGCTTGTTGTTTTGTAGAATCACCAATTTTGTTTGTTATGCAATCTAATTGCTGTGAATGGGAGCTCACCACATGTGCCTTTGTATGCAAAACTGTGTTGAATAGTAATAAAGGTTTACACTGAAAACAACTCAAATATTACTGTTGTGGATGCATCTATTTTTCGTGTCATCAGGTGAACAGGATGATCTAGAGATTAATGGAAAGATTGTAAGTTTAGCCACATATACTGATGAGGTGTCCTTGAGCGTCACCTACCCCGATCAATGTAACTCGGTCAAATGCAAATATAACAAAAGACAAATAACTCTCCTCAAAGACAAGGAGACGATAGGTTTAAGCTTCGCAAGAAAAAAATGTACTCAATACCTGCAGCACCCTGTAAATGTATATTTTTTTTCTTTGTTGTATCTACAAAGAATTCAATTGCAGTATTATGTTACTGCCAAAAGAAAAGATTATCACAGTTCCCCTGAGATCAGTCTTCCAAACATCATCTGGGATGAGGCTTTGTTGTTCTGTTGTGTACAGTATCCAGTTGCATTTCAGAAAAACGACAGAATTCTGTTCCCTTTTAGTGTAAAATTAATCAATGCAGACATGCTCTCTGTAGTAACCAGTGAAAATCTTGACCTCATTGTTATTATGTAGATGAGTGAGGAGCTAATATGCATCTACACCATTAACTTAGCGGAAACAAAAGGAACAGTAGCACTTATCCTTGATTGTAATGATCTGCGTGCAGCACTGCTGCCGTGCAGGCCTCTGTGTGCCGTGATTTGCCCCGACGTGATTTGCTATCTGACACCACATATGGCAAATGTGCCACCATCAACATATGGGTGCCTCACAATTCATTAGCATTGTCATGGAAAAAAGGGTGATCCCGCTGTAAAACAAATTAAATGCAGCCCTTTACAGTACAGGTTGATCGTACAGCGCTTTCTATTCATTGTCTTATTTATGAAGTCAGGACTAATTCAATGAAGGATGTTTTTAACGCAGCCCTGACGCAGCCCCTTGGGTGTCTCCATTCACGGTTTGTAGCAGCGGAAGCTTTACAAGCCACTCCTCTCTTGTTTACAGCCGGGCTGCATGTTCAGATGAGCCATTGTACACATAAACAGCAGCTCCATGCAAATATTACAGTGCCCTTATTAACCAGGGCAGGCAGCAATTACATTATGTCGCAGGCATTAACATCCAGAGAGCTAGCGCTGGTCCTCGGTGACAACTCCGCTCGCCCTCAGTGTTTCTTGGCTGTGTTATGGCCCTCATAATCTGATTCACAGTTTTTGTCATGCTGCCAAGAGGCAAGCTGCATTAGCCAAGCACTATAGGCCTTAATGAACTGAGTGCCAATGTTAAGCACACTAGAGCAAGCTGGAGTGACGGCGTACAACTAGGCTGTCATTTGCAGCCATGTTAGATCACAGTCTCAGTCATAACTGTTCACACTTAAAGGTTTGGCGGGCCTCTGAGCAAAAAAGAAGAAAACCCCCAGCTTCTGTTTCGCTTGATGCGGTTGGCACACGACAATACGTCCTGTGTTTAGCGCTCTTATAGACACAGGTTGTGGCTTCTTCTTGACATAAAGCACAAAATGGCTGCCCATTACGTCTGAGGGTGGGACTGCAGGGTTGGATTTCAAGATGGTGCTGAGGGGCATTAATAAATGGAAAGGTCATTCTTTGATGAGTGAATACACAAGGCCATGTGGCAGAGGGCATCTGAAGCGGGAAATGGCGGGTTTTGGTACACACCCAAGGTTTAGGAGCTAGGGTGCTGCTTCTTTCACAAGGTCCTCAATATCATCATTGGTATGCAGGAATGTGCCCCTGGGAGGCCATTCTCTGTAATTTTGGAGGGAAACATGTTTGCAACTGGTCGCTAAGACTGGCGAATATATTTCTCTTTGGATCTGATGAGGCCCATGCCAGAAGAATTGGGCATCATTCCAGAGCTGTCCACCTTTGTGAGCTGCCTCCCAGCGTTGTAGACTCTCTGAAGACAAAATGGTTTTCAGAAGCTTTGAAGGGTATGTTGCCCTGCCAAATGTTCCATTTATGTTGAATATATAGATGACTACTAAAGAGCTAGTGATGAGCTGAACTGTCTCGGATGAACATTATCAGACTTTTTAAGACACAATCCATTCAGTAACAGCACTAACAGATACGTTTACATTTGGCTACTTGCATACAACATTTAAGGTAAAAATTAGATTTTATCGCTCACATAATCCAATAATGTAATTGTACTACAGGTATAATAACATGATGAGGTCATCAAGTGGACCAAAGTCATCCTAGCAGTAAGATGCAAATGTTAGCATACACTATGGATAAATTATTTCACTTTTGGAATTATTGCTTGAATAACTTCCAACCGTGAAGACATATTTATCTGATTTTAGCTAAAAAAATAAAAAGACCACCAGATCACAGCTTAAAAACATGTGTAACCGTTTCAACCAGTTGCAAAAATGTCCTTATTTCAGTATTTATTTCTTTAATCCTGCTTTCTCATATGCAGTATTGCATTAAAAAGGAAATGCTACAATTTCAACAATTTAACTTAAATTCAAAAATTACAATTTTACATACAGAGACCAACATGCTTTTACAAAACATGCTATAATATTAATAGATAAAACAATTCCCTCAGTTTAAACAGTGAGTAAGCCATTCATTTCTGCTATACTCTATAATGAACAGTGTTTGCAATTATCTATTTTATTGTGAGAAAAATACTCAAGTCAGCAACATGCAAATTAACTCAATGTTGAGTCTTATTTGAAACTAGTCTGGGTTTATTATAAAATATGAGAAATATATGTAAGGAAAATGACTGCTCATGATCAAGTTTATATGTAGGCTATTGACATTTTTCTGTGATACTTGATGTTATCCAAAGGAATTTATTCAGCTTGGAAAAATGACACATTTGGATATTCTACAGATAAAGTCTGTTATCTAGGTAATTTTTTCTAGTATGTTACAGACAAAATGTTAGAATCTACACCAGAACCAAGGTATGATGCTGTCTCTGCCTAATTAAAGTATTAAGGGGCGAATCTTCACCAAGCCACCACTAAAAGCCAAACTGACAATAGTGGATCAGGAGAAATACAGAAGTCTCCAAGAGGAATGTTATATGTGTAATTTCATTACCAACACACCATCCCGACACTAAATTCTTACTGTATATACAGCTGTTTTTATGTCCACATGTAAGACAAAATGAGAGCGCGCTGGGTTTACATTAAAACAACAAAGATGCTGAAAATTAGCTGATTGCATGAATGAAATATTCAGCATGTAGTTTCTTTGATATAAGCATTGAGTAAATCAGTACTTATTGCTCATTTGATATTAACATGGAAACGTACCAAATCTGTTAAGCTATGAGTTACATGTGAACTGAAGGCTAAGCATATATAAAAATAGACTTATATGTAGGCAATTGACATTTTTCTCTGATACTTGATGTGATCCAAAGTCATGGTGACAGACTCTGTAAGACAGAATATACTGTTTCCTGCTTTACAGTGTTATCTCTTTCAGTTTATTTAGCCAATTTGCTGATATCAGAACTGTTTGCAATCACACAGACCTTCCCCATTTCCACTTAATTTAAAAGAAGAGAAAAACCAAAATGAGTCAAATCAGGATTTTCACCTCAGAGCTGGTGTTTAATTTTCAAGTTTTGTCATTTGCACAGGTAGCTTGTAGCTCCAGTTAAAACACTAAGCTTAAAATCGTCTCATAGCCTGAAGCACTTTCTTGAACTTGATGTAAAAGAAGGACAAACACTCTAGCATGAGAGGTTAGCAAAAGTTGTAGCTCAGGATCAGATGTCCGGATCACTGAGGATGTGTTTCTTGAGGCCGAGAGAGCTCTGTTGTGGAATGTCAAGTAGTTAGCCGCGAAGGGTGACTGAAGCGGGAAGTGATTTGACTAATGTTTTCCCTTTCATAGCGCAGCTCTCTGCCACATCCCCCTCCTTCCTCCTAACCGCCAAAAACCTCCCCAGAAAACTTTACGGTGATGTCATTCAGATGCAAAACAGGCGTGCTTTTAGCGGGTGAATGTGCGTGCATGTGCCTATGAGCTAGTGTCTATTTGTGTGTGTGTGTTCATGTGTTGCTTGAGTGGCTGATTCCATTAGTTGAAGGACCATTACACTTGCCCGTCAAAAGCCAAAAGACCTGAGAAAAATTAGCAGATTAAATCACTCTGCACCTCTCCTCTTCTTCCTCCTCTCCCCAGCGAGGTTCCGGGTGGCTTTTTGTACAACTGATGTGTTTTGACAAAATCAAAAATATAATGCACCTCCTTTGAAAGCAGCATTATTATATGATCAGTGACAGGTGCTAATTTTGGCGACAAATCTCTCAAAAATGACAAAATTTAAAAACAATGATAATGGTACGAGACACAATCAGGGCAGGGCTCCTGGGAATGTGAGTAGCTAAGAGGCAAAATCCTATAAACATGGGCAACCAGGGAGACTGAGGCTAAATGTAGTTTTACAATCTTGTAAAATTAACTGTAAATCAGACATCAGGGGTTTCTATAGGCATTTATGGCTGCGTTCGGTTGAAAGTTTAAATATTTGGGAGGGGGTTAAAAGATTCATGATTGGTTCGGAACTTTAAACAAATTTTTAAAAATACATAATCTATGATCAGAGATACAAGATGAAAAGTATTAATCTCAGTCAGAACTCTGATGCACACTCCAGTGGTGGCACCCAGGATGAAAGGAACCCAGCAGAGCCGCTCCTCCCTGAAACAAAAAAAATAAATCCGGATCCCAGAATGTGGGAATGAAACCCCCTTGGGTCAGATTAGCATTCTGGGAAAACAAAATTCCCCACTGGCGACGCCGGAACGGACCAGATGGGTGTACCCCCCCAAAAAAAACCCTGAAAAATCAACCACACATGGGGAAGTGGTTGCAGGAGAAGAAGATGAAGGCGAAGAGGAGACATGGCCCCCAGGGAAGATGGAGGAGAAAGTGTTGGAAAGGGAGGAGGTGGTTGTGAGAGAGAGGCGCGAAGAGTTAATGCCGACAGCTAAACAAAGGCCACCACCGCCGTTGGGGGCAGAGAAGAGCACGGGAAAAGAGCGAAGGTCAAGGGGACCTCAGGGGGGTTCAAGTTCAAGGCGACTGTCAGTGTCTGCATTTTAATAGCTGAACCACACCCTCCAAGTGCTTATACTTTCATTTCTATCAACGACTGCACCCCCATTACCATTTACTCCCATAATTAAATCTGAAGCTACACATAAGCTGGCCATTGTGCCTCTGTTGCTACATCAGGGCCACATAGAGGCAAAAAGTGAAGGCAGGGAGGAGGGTTGAGCTTTATATGAGCACATCTCATGATAATGCGTGAGATGCTGATGCTGAACTCTCCGCGGGAGAGCTGCTGATGGGGAGTTGTGTGCGTTTGGTGGCTGTGGGTGGCATTATAGTGGAGGGACAGGAAATGTTCAGTGACTTGAATGAAATGTGTTTAATTCAGTGGTTTCTGAATCAACAATAGAGCAGAGATTTTCTCCTAGGAAAAAGTTCTTTAGAACAGATCGACATTAGCTTTGCCCCAGTAAAACATATGTAGCCATGAATGTTTGTATGTGTATGGGATTTGACAGAAATGTAGCCGATTGATCAATTAATCGATAATCATGCATCACTAGTTTTTTTCAATGAAAACACAAAACACTGGCTCCAGAGATGATTTTTCTCATCTTTTAACGTAGTTGTTCCAAGATGAGATGACGGTTTTCATTTCAACCTAATTTGCAGCTTTATATAGATGTCACTATATCATGAACACCACTCAATAAAAGATGATGGCATCTCTTATTTTGTGTATTTTGTCATCCCAACATGTCTAAGCAATGATGGTTTCATAATGGCACCCTCTTACCAAAGCAAAGAATTGGAACTATTTTCATGTGCTTTTTGTCCTAAATTCGGTCTGACTTCTTTTGAACAGTATTTGGAGAAGTAACGGCAGCAAATATATCTAAGCTGTTTTACATTGCTGGAATTGTCACAGTGCTTTTTACTTTAATTTGAACTTATTTCATAATGAGACACTAAGTCTGATGTGCCAAAGTTAGATGTAGTCATCAACATACAATTTCTGCACCACATGACCTTTTTATCTCAAATATAACTGTCATCAGTTATAATTAGACATTTCAGTGTATAACTTCTATAATGTACATCCAGTATTCTTATTATTATTCTTTAAAATTCTTCTTTTATTCAAATAACCTGTGGATTTTTATCTCTGTGTTTTTGTCACTTGTCAACACAATCTTGAATGAATATCTGCACCAAACTATCATACAATGAAAACACAAACTGCTCTTTCTTTGAGTAATCCTATGGGGCATGTTTATTTGTATTGCTCAATTTATGGACAAGACAATTCAAAGTTCTTCACATTAAGCATTAAAAACATTACAATAGTGTGGAGCGGTAAATCAGAAAATAAGGAGCATAAAAACAAGAGAAAGGGAAAAAGAAAGAAAACTAGAAAACAAGATGAAGTTTAGATATTCAGGCTTAAAAGAAAGAGTGCAGATTGTGATTTTTGAATTAAAACTATAGAAATGCAGCAGAGAATACGTGTGTCTTTAACTTGGATTTAAATGAAACAAGTACTATAGATGAACAGAATCAGTAATTGCATGGTAATGTAAAATACATTTATTAGCCATCTTGAAAAAGATAATGTCAAAGATATATTTATCCATCTTGGATGTAGCCAGGAAATATGAGAGCTGAGAGGAGGATTTTGCCATATAACCAGAACAATGGTCTAATGAGATTCTTGAAGTCAATTATATCAATTATTTCTGCTTCTTTCTCATGTCAAAGGCTACGCTAGGATGCCAAAACAATTCAGCATGAAGGAACAAGACACTATCTGCTACAACCTTGAAATATGTTATGTGTGATTGCATGCAGTGTGAGTTGTGACTGCTGAGAGTTCGGCTCATGATATTTAAAATAAACGAAACCACATCATATTTTTGAAAATAAAAAAAATATTTAAGCTAATGTCACTTATGATTATTTTTTGCGTGTATATGGAGAGACATTTCCCTGCTTAATACAATCATGTGGTTTCTGTCATGTACTAAACTGTCAGTTTGGTAAAAAGCACCATTGAAGGATAAATCAACAATAAAACACTCTTGCATTATACATGTGATTGGGAAGATTCACTTTTCAATCAAACTTTTAAGCAGTTTCTTGCCAAACACCAGTCGATTTTTGTGTGGGTGCAGAAACTGGACATCTACAGGAATAACCTAAAAATGACCCTGACTAGCTTTAGAGAAAAAACAAATGGGATCTTAACTCAGGTTCAGGTTCAGATAACTTGTTCTGTCCTTTCCACACTGGAGCAGGACATGTGTTTTTTTGTCTGTTTTTCCCCTGGCTGTTGATCTGCTCCGGGAGGAGGATGACATGATATCACTTCAGACCAATGTTGACCGCAGTGACGATGTTCAAACCCATTTAATGAAGTGGAACACCACAAGTTTTCCCTTGTGATTTGGAGCTCTTTTAAAAAAAAGAGCATATGTTTGTTTTCCTGTGTGACCAGCCAGGGGTTAGAGGTCGGCTAGACCACCACTGTCATCCCGATAAAACACAACATCACCGCTGACTCCCTCGTCACCTCTGCAACCTCTGCACAATGGCAGGTCAATGGAGTGGAAATGTTTTTTTGATGCATCTTTTTGTTCCGTCAAATGGACTAGACAAACCACAACATGTCCACAGGCTGACCTATGACCACATCGGCCACAAACTCCAAATGGAGATGGATATCTTTAGTCTCTTACAAATATACAGACATTTTCAGAACTTTTCTGGTTTTCCATTTTACAAACACTATACTGTGTAGGAAGTTATTACTGGTAAGTGTTTTTGAAAAGAAATAAAATAATATATCCTATAACACAGTTATTTTCAAGGATGTTTAGTTAGATTTTTTGATACAATATTCAGAGTGCTAGTTATATATTATAAAGCAGATGTAAAGGATGGTATAGGGTGATGAATTGTTGAAATAGCACTAAAATATGATGATTAAAAGCGGACAAGTGTTAGCGAGAAATGTCTTTTTTTTAAATTGAATTTTGGGGGACTTGATTCTTTGTAGGATTATACTAAGCAAGAGGTGCATATGCATTTTGCTTAACCTCCTTTTGTCCAAATTATTTTTTACTGTCATTTAATCACTACAAAAAGACTAATATCAATTAAACTAGAATGTCTGATAACAAGGGCTCTGACTGAAATCCAGGTATTTTACAATTTTTTTGCTGATCTGTTTTTACATGGTTAGAAAGTTTTGTGACTGACATCAAAATTTACTGTCAGTAAGAATTGCCTGCTCTAAATTCAATGAGCTCTGGCCTAACAAGTAAAAAATATTGAACATTTCCACTCTAAGGCAGGATTCACACACATTACAGGTACCATCTGTCTTGCTTCTTATTCACTTTTAATGGGCTGGGTCCTTTGCTTGAATTCTAGTATTTGCTCTGATTTGCTAGCATAGCCTGCAGTGGAAAGTTGAGAATAGTTTTCATTTTTAAGCAGCAGCATAGGTGGTAATTAATTGAATTACCTTAGTGATCACGTGTCTGAGCCCATGACTGTTCCTTTCCAAACAATAGGCCCACCCACTGGTTACTGTAATTGCATACCATATCCTCCCTGGGCTGGTGTCTGTGATTTTGAACTGAAAGCAGGCTCTGGAACCTGACTTGCAGGCTGAGGGAACTACTAATACATGTATTTGGTTGAGGACTGTTTCTGGGAGTCCATCACATCAACTGCTGCCTCTGGCAATACCAGGGCTAGAAACCCTGCAGCCCAGTTGCTATTCAGACTGGTTGTCAGCATGTCAAGGTTAGTGATCAGCAAGCAGTTCCCATCTTAGAAGTGAAGTCATCCCTAAATCCTTATTCTAACCTCCTTGATGGATGCATTTAAATCATTGTGCTTAGATCTCTAAAATGATGAACAAATAGGCTGAGAAGCAGTTTTTATCCATGATCCGTCAGACTTTTGAACACATACAACAATATGCAGTCAATGGTATATTACTTTAGGCAACAATAACAATTGTTTTACTTGTAAAAATTGAGTCTTTTTTCATTTGTTTTATTTTGTATTTACATCTGATTTCATGACTTATTGTGTTAGCTTGTCTAAATACACTGCCCACAAGCAGCTACTTATTATACCATATTTTCGTCATGCCCCAGTATGTATGGTGACAACAGAGCTATTCTATTCTATTCTATTCTATTCTATTCTATTCTATTCTATTCTAGTCTATTATTGGCTATGTGAAAGCAAAAATCAAACCTACACCAGTAAATAAATGACACAGAAGTAAGACTATAATAACAAAAAGAAGATAATATAGTAGTGTTTGAAGAGCAGCCCTGCAAAAATAGGAGCTAAAAAGTGCAAGTGAGCAGTTTTGCAGATGTTCTATCAGAGGTGTTACACTGGTAAATATCTTAGAAGCTCAATGACCAGTTTTCATGATCAATTTCTTTATCAGTCATCAGAGTCATAAGGACTGTCAAACATAGATTCATGGGAGAACATATTAGTTTGAGTTTGAGCTGGAATAAATTTTTTGACCACCAAAAAGCAAAATTGATCATTTTTGGCTTATAGCTCAGAATGTTTGTGTCACATAGTGATGAGAAAGACAATTTTGTCATCTGCAGTCTTTGTTTTCATATGACGTCTTTTTGTTTGGTTTGCTTGGAGATAAAGCTCTAAAGAGTGCTGTTCTCATCCTTTTGTTACATTTCCATGCACCAGTAATTGTTTGTGGTTTGAACTGTGTTTCATTTGGATGTCAATGCTTGGTAGAGTCCGTTAGCTGAGTTTCTCCTCATCGTTTTGGTATGCTACATGTCAGAACTACTTCCTAGTGTGTGCAAACATCTTCTGTATCCCTGTACAAGGGGGCACCAGTCACAGTCACAGAGATTAATTCTAAATGTCTGAAAAACACAAGAACTGCTGCTTATTCTATGCTTGTTTACACCAAGGCAAAGCTGCAGCTTACTTCAGTCCAGTGTGGTTTAGTGCTGGACGTAGACCAGTTCACCCAATGAGGTGGGTTTCCACCTGCAGTGCTGGATGGTTGCTTTCTAATTTCCCACTGCCCGCATCCCTGTTTTTTTTTTTTGTTTGTTTTGTTTTTCAACCTTTATTTAACCTTGTAACCAGCAGGGTGTCTGATTTGAGCAGGAATAATAACCATTACTGACAGTAATCTTAATTTTGTCCCTGTTGCTTTGCCACAAACCTAAATATGAGAAGCATTTGTCAAATATTCTAAAACAGGCTACTATAAGCTTTATGCATCCTCATGAGGGAATGAAAATATTTTTTCAGTCGTAGCGCGAAATCTAATTATTCCATTTAAACAGTGAAGTGTAACTGGAACGCCGTTGATGGCTAATGGACACAGCATCTTTTGTTATCTACTATTTCTGGCTTAATGTCGTCGTCTCCCGCCTCCCCTGTCTCATTAAGGGTCAGCGCAGGAATATGCATAAAAATAAACATTACGCCGTCACCTTCACACACAAATACGCACACACACACACAAATACGGTGGCAGTTGCTTGTCAGACTGGTGCCATGCTCCACCTCTCCTCACAGCTTTCATGCTAGCTACTGGTTGCCTTGGCAACTGGCTGTGCATGTACATGTGCGTGTGTGTGTGTGTGTGTGCGTGTGTGTGTGTGTGTGAATGTTGGCACTGTGTCGAGAACGTGAAGAGAGGAGGAGAGCATGGAGAGCAGCTAAAGCACATACACATGCAAAACACACACACACAATGTGTGCAGGAAACACACACACAAACATACACACACACAAATTAATTTATGGAGATGTGAGAAGTGCAGGATTAGCATTGTGTTACTACACATCCACTTTAGTGGCCTGAAGGCGAAACAGACCACAAAACCACATCGTCAAGCCAAGACATGTTGGATCCTTCTTTCTCATTTGAAAGCTTTGTGTTTGAGAATGTGTTTAGAAAAAAAAAGAAAAAGACTGTAACAGCGGCAAGAACATATTGAGTGATAGGAAATGCAAAATCAGTGGTTATTTAAAGGTGGAAATAGAGTGCAATAGATTGCTGCTGTCTGTTAAATGCATTCTGTAATTTATGGAGACTGATTCTGTTGTGTAATGCGTGTATATTGTTATGCGTACAATACATATGCGGAATATGTTCTGTCTATATTGCAGCTGTGCGAAAGTCTTTATAGGGTTAGGGTTAGGGTTTTGGATATAAACTATATATATGGATATAAACGATGGTATCATATCTGACCAGTGAGTAGCAGTCCAGAAATTCTATGCTTGATTCCTAATCCATTTTCATAAATTTGGTACTAAATAATTTCCACTTATGTTGTATCATTCCAAGACCATTGGAAGATTAATAAAAGGGTTTATTTATGCAAAAAATTAATTTTTTAGTCTGTTGAAAATATGCTTACTCAGGTGCCTAAAAATCTTTTGAAAGGAAAGATGAGCACTCTTATTGAGATGGAAAGTGGCGCTCATCTGCTGAATTACAAAAATAGGATTAAATTTGCTGAGTCTGGCTTTAGTCTTTGAAAAAATATTCATACTGTAATCAAAGTTTTCATGTATGATCATTATAAAATATTGCTGTATATAATAACATGAAGCCACAGAGTTTTCACCTCCTGACAGCCTATTTTACAGTAAAATGTGCACATAAGCTATCATTTAATCTTATGATGGTGGCATCACTCCTAACCAAGTTTTTTTTTTTAAAGTTTTTATTGCAGCATGATAATATTTGCTGTGAAAGAGACCAATAAATATACCACTGACTTAGTTACAGTATAGTATGATCTACAGTACCATGCATCCACTTTTTGCATCTCTTCTGATGAAAACAGTAAGTCTGCTTCCGTTTATGGCTTGTTAGGTGGCACACTGCAATCAATGGAATGTTTTTCCCTACTGCAAAAGCACACTATGGTATCAGTATCGGTGTTTTTTCCCCACAATCATGGGCAGCTCTGCAGCCATAACAGCAATGTCTTTCTGCTAAATGCAGTTAATTGCATTCACCTGCTGGCCCTGGTGTGAATCAGTCCCTAATTAGAGGGTTAGGATGAAAAGCAGCTGGCTCTGCAGCCATGAGGCCAGGATCCAGGACCACTGACCTGCTTGTTTGGGGCATTTTCACACTTAGTCCCACAGGACAATTATATCTACACTTTATTTCTATAATGAGGAAATGTTAAATCATACTAAAACTTTATATAAAATGCAAATACTGAAAATGTGAAGGGCTGTTAAACTTGTGCACCTTTATCTAGATACTTATGCTGTAGCTGCTGGTTAAGGTTTGTGAAACACGTTGCCTACTTTAATGCAAGCCACCAGACAAAATTTACTTTTTGTTTTTATTGTTTTTCTGCTGAAACCACAGCTTCTCACTTAACTTTTACTGAAGTGCTACTCTGGTGTGTGATGTCAACGACCTGCATGTTTTAATGTAAGCCTGACTGGAATTGTGTTTCCCTGAAAATATAACTCAAATATCAAAAATTGTTGTTTCATAAAAATAAAAATGCTTTTGCACATCAGCATAATATGAAACAAAAATGCAATAGAACTGGATGTAAAAAAGCCTTGTGGGAATCTCTGGAGCAACTACAAAACTCAGCAAAGCATTTATAGAAGCAGTGCAGTACAAAAAGAAGCTTCCACTTGGATTATTTCAAATGAACAGTAAATTTAATACTGAACGAGTTTGATCTTTAAATGTTGGCATCAACATGGGTATTTTTGGAATAACACAGGGCCCTAGTGGGGGCCTGTTGGGCCTTTTGGAGTGTAACCCCGTTTGTGGGAGCGACAGCCAATTTACTTGATCCTATAAGGTTAGTTGTTGTACACCTTAATCCCCATGCATGCCTCCTCCCTCTTTCATTCAGAGGCTCTGATTGTATTACACCACAGCTCGGCCCATATGTATCCGTCTGGGTGAGAGACGGGGAGTCGGAAAAGGAGGGAGCAGAGAAGGCATATGGAAATAAGATGGGAGAGTGTTCCCAGACTGATGTGTGTTTGTGTGTGTGAGCCGGATTCAGCTCTTTGCACACATCCAGCCCTCATTTCAATCACCACTTTCTCTCAGTATAAAATGTTTTAAGATCATTGTTTTCCTACAGATATCTTAATCAATCCAGGATTAGTTACCTTAGTTTAGGTTGTTTAGCAAAATGTTTAATAGAGTCTAATGGAGTCCTATTTTGAGCTGAAATAAGGCTTTTGTGTACTGCTCAGACTTAATTTACCTCCTGCTAATATCTGGGTATAGAACTCATTCAAACCGCAACTCGAGCATCTTGGAAATTAGACTAATAATTATTCCTTTTTAGTTGTGATAGTTTAATCTCCCACCAATAACAGCACAGAGTTAAACAAGGAGATGCTTGCAGTTAAAGACATTTTTAAAATTTAAACCAAATTTTGTATAATTGTTTATACAAAATGTCCATTGTAAGTTTCAAAGTGTTGCAACCAGCATCAACGGTTGACTGTGGACATCATTTGAGTGTTTTTTAACACAGAAACTACATGACACTGTCAGGATCTGACCTCTGAACTTCATAGACCCCCTAGCATAAACCAGGACCTGTGATTTCAATCAAAGCAATCTGATCATACAGTAGCTAAAAGTCACATGAGTGTGAAATAATGTTATTTGGTGTGATGCTATTCCATAACTATCCTGGTAAAACACAAAAGCCATGAGATGGAAGCAGCTGCTGACTTTGGCTGTCTTATCACCCAAACTTTATTTGTAGGTAGAAGCTCGGATTGGGATTAAAATCCTGTGGAATCTGATGCAAAACTTGCGTGGGCAATTTCATTGCCTTTATGTTAGTTTGTTAGTTAGGGTCAAAATTATTGACTAAGTACAATTTATATGGCACAATATATTGCAGCTCTGTCAATTAGCAGGAGTTTTTGTAACAACAATGAAGCTGAGGAGAATATTGAAGTAAAATGAAGAATTGGTCGTTTATATTGGTCATAATTCAGCAAAATTAGGCAGTGACAAGATCAAAAGAGTCTTCCAGAGCTCTATCAAAGAGCCAACGTTCATGTAGAATGAAGATTGGGGGATTTGGATGAGAAACTTTTCTTGGGTTGGCTGTTTGAGAAAAAAAAACAACCTTACAAAACAAGTATGAAACATAATATAATATAATAAAAATATAATGTAATAATAAAAATGTAATAAAAGACTAGACAAACACCAAAAAGGTAGTTTTTCAGAAAGTCAGAAATTGAGTTATTAGTTTTTAAATGTGTGACAGTGAGGTTCCTGTCAGCACGTCTCTGACTGATGATGTTCCCTGGCTACTTGGCCACACGGATATCCCTTTGGCTGTCTGGTCAGCATGCATGGCTTTCACCTGGGCGGTGGTAAGTTTCTGTAAAACAGGATTTAGAGTCATTTTATTTGTGACATCTTGTTGGCTCCTCTCTTCCTAAATGAAACCAAACCTACAAGCTAGATCACATATTCTACTCAACAAGGCTACTGCTCTCTATAAGGCATGTAAACATATGTTTGTCCCTGTAACAAACATACAATACATCTTGTTTGAGTACTTAAGCTTATAAAAGCACTCTACCTGTCTCGCCTGCTGCTATACCATTCTTGTGGATTCAACTAAAATATGAGAGTCAGTATGTCAATATTGTCAATGATGATAAGAACAGGAGTCTATAGTCTTACAACAGCTTGCTACAACTTGGAGGTGGCCTCAAAAGTGAGGAAAAAGAAGAGGAAGAGCCCAGTGCATCATGGGATGGCCCCAAGCAGTTTATGGCAGCATAAAGCAACTAAAATGGAATAAATGGACTGTACTTGTACAGCGCTTTTCTAATCATGTGATCACTCAAAGTGCTATGGCACACTATGGCCCAATCTCAATTCCCCCCTTAGCCCGGGACATGTCTTCAGGTCTGTGAGATGAGACACCGCTCTCCATCCAACTTGGAATGTATTGGGAGGTAAGTATGCTCTGTGCTTCCTGCATACAAAATACACTTGTTACACAGACATTATAATACGACAAAAAAAGGCCTGTACTTAAAGACTTATTACCACAGAAATGAAAATTACATATACCATTATATAATATATAATGTTACCCAAGTATAATCTATTAAACCTTGATGGAGATTACGACATTGTTACTTTTATTTCCGAAACATGCATAGAGTGGTCAAATGCAGCATTTTGCCTTCATGGATAAACATTCGTCTTATTGAAAAGTTTTTCACAATATGTTTTTGTTTGCTTTAATGTTATTTACAGAAAAGAAATTCTTCTTTAACATTTTTTTATTGAGAGGAGAAGAATAGCCCCTTGAGATAAACCATCTCGTTTTCAAGGGGGTCCTCAAAATCAAAAACAACAAAATATGAGTCTTTTGTCTGTTTCCTGAGAGAGAGCATAAACTCCTCCTACCCCTTTGGCATGAAGTCAGCACCTGACAAAGCTCTGCTGAAAGAGGTATCCACATCTCCTTAGCCTTTAGCCCTTAGCCTTTTATCAAGGTTGACTGTATTCAGTCTGCACTGAGGTACTGTAGAGGGT
>JAVQJG010068098.1:0-14297 GCA_036024015.1 Craterocephalus amniculus | reverse complement strand
AGCATGGTACAAATTAATTTATAATAAATACTCAATAAATAGTTCAAACAAGTAAAAATTAAGATCTACTACATATAAATCGCTGTATAGGGGTTTCAGTCCTGATTGCAATACTGAATACTAGTAATTATAATACTGACGGCAACATCATACATTTGCTTATTCACTTTGTTAACTAATAGCTATAACATTTTGGATTAGTTAAACTTTGCAACTTGGTGCCAATGACCGTGGATTTGAAAAAGCCTCACTCGGTAATCGGTACTCATACTGTAGCCCCCAGAGTGTGGTTCCAGCTCTACTTGCTAACTAACTCAAAATATGAAGTTAGAAACGTAATAGTGATGACATTTTAACGTTTGATAGTTAACGTTACGATAACTAAGCCCAGCAAAGAGAGGCTCGTGAGCATCGTTAGCGAAGCGTCAGTTTTATGCTAATGCTTGCATTAGCTACAGCACAAGTCTCCCTGTTTGGCAAAGTAACAGCATTTTTTCTATAACAATATTCAGTTACTGGTAATGTTATGCTCATATAATCAATGCTCCATGCTTACCTCTGTCTTTCTTTCCTTTTTCTTCTTCTTCTCACTGCCAGATGGATAACTCCTCTTCATTTTCCTCCAGTTTCACTGCCGACTTTCAGTCCCGTTATCATTTGTCAGTATAACACAGGTTGACGTCAGGTGGGATCAAAATTGACATGGGGCCCCTTTAGGGAGGTGACACCACTGACGGGTGTCATTGCAAAAAGCCCGTTGTTGTTTTAGGGAGACTGTTAATGTTATCACATACTATGACATTTCGGTGCAATAATAGCCTTAGGCTCGAATGGGCCCCCTAGCGGCTCGGGGCCCCAAGCAGTTGCCTGCCTTGCCTGTTGACAAGCTCCGTCCCTGCCTGGCCTCCTTGATCTCAGTGGTTCCTGTGGCGAGGATCATTAGTGATACACCAATGATAACACACATATACATGCAGAGATCGATTTTGGCCAGTAAACAGACGGAAATGTTACATAGTGCTGCTTAAATGTTTATTTAAAAATGGGACATCAACTGACCACCCAAAGACCAAATTTGGTTCAAAATGTATTGTGTTGGACTTGGCACAAAGAAATTTCATGAATTATATTTGATAATGACGTGACTGGGATTATCATTTTCTATTCCATTGTTCACTAAACAGTTTATTTCTTTTCTTATTAAATTGATTTTAAAAAGAATCCAAAGATATATACAGTTAATTGTCAGAGAGGTAAGCAGATAACTGTATTTTTAACATTTAAGAAGCTACCGTGTTGCCGGAAAATGAGTCTTTCAAAGTCCTCTCAAATATTAGCTTATTTAAGCCAGAGAGGCTTAATGCCCATTTATGCTCGACGCAGATGACGGATACGCACACGCATGGAAGGTTTCGTCCGTCTTCTGCGTCAATTCCGTGCGTTTTTGGTGCGTTTTCAGGCTCCTTGTGCATCCGTCACTCGACGCAGACGACGGAGTAATACCACCGGAACCCGCGGGGTCAGTGTTGAGCATAGTGGAGCAGAAACAAACCAGGGAAGAAGAAGAAGATAAACAGGAAGAAGAAAACCATAGAAGAAGAATTTAGACAGTGAAAAAAACAGAAGTTGCACAAGCTTTAGAAATAAAGCTTTACAAGTGTTTAGGGAGTGTTGGTGGTTAGAAACAACTTAATAGCAGCGCGTTTGTGCTGGAAATCGATGTTTGAATCTAACGTTGTATCGCGGAGTTTATAATAAACTTAGCACTGCCGCTTAGCGGAGGTTAGCCGTAGCAACAGAAACGACGCATGGAAGCATGAAGGCAGCGACGCATGGAGACGTTTGGAACGGACGCCTGCATTTACGTCCGTCAGGGAGCATAAATGGGCCTTAACTTTTGACAGTCATGTCAACTAGTCTTTTATTTATCTCTTATTATGAAATCATGCTTTCCTTTACTACTGTTAAAAGTATTGCTACTCCTTCAGTCCCATGAAGCCCTGCTCTTGCATCCCATTCATTAGCCCCTTATAAAAATTCAGAATAAACAAAATGATCTTCTTTAGGTAACACCTTGGTCATATTAACTATGTTAGCCAGTCCACTGAAATACAGTATACATATTAGTTTTATCAAACGCATTAATTAAACATCCTGTGAAGTTACAGGGAGGAAATATCACTCAAGGTGCATGTCCACAAAACCAGCTTCATAGTTGCCTTCAGTGACACTTTGGAGTTTTAATTAATAGGATTTTGATTAAAATGACTTACTGTTGACACTTCCAGGGAGGTTTTGGGCCAGGAATGTTAAGCTTATTTTAGTTCAGGGGCCATATATATTCCTGTGTGATCTCAAGTGTGCTAAAGTGGAGCAGTAAAATACCTCCATTTTAACCTGTAATTAATGATTTCTTCACCTTTTCCCATTCGTTGTACAAAGAAGTAAAAAACATCATGTTTACATTTAAACATAACCAGAAATTTCTTGAGAAAATTAAGCCCAGTTTACGAAATTAAAGAGTCTGAAAAATTAAGAATACTTTTTTTACATTATGACTACAGTAACCTCTTAAGAGTTAGAAGTCATTTTAAGTATATAATCTTAGTATAATCTATATTAATCTATAGTAGGTACAGGTTTTTACTTGACAAAATATAATTTCCTGCTCAGTTTTTGCAATGATATTATCAAAACTGTCAGTTTAGGTTACAACGCCATCATGACCCTCATAAGCGCTTTTATTTTTTAAGTAGCTCCACTGGAGGTTGTAGATTCTTCTAACATATTTTTGGTTGTTTTTGCCGGTAAAAGTAGAACTTCTCTTCCACTTTTCAACCACTTTGAATATCAAATTTCAGCCTTTTTCCATCTGTTCCTCAATTACCCCTATTTCTTTCAAATTTCATGAATCTGTGATTTTACTTCCACTGTTTTGGCTTCTTGTTGAAATGTAATCTTTTCTTGTTTTAGTCTGATTCAGGTGTGGCACTATTGAGAAGGCACAATTTGAATAACAAAATACTCACATTTACGCAAAGGGAAATTGTATTTTCATTGTATTACTGTATAAAAGTGTCAAGGAATGTGGAGGAAATGAACTGAATGCAGATTGGAGAGACAGGAGGCAGCAACAATGGTTTTATTCTAAAATATACTCCAAAAACAAAACAAAAAAACAGAGACTGGACAGAGAAACACAACTGCATGCCATGACAAAGGAAATTGGAAACTAGAGGAGTGTATTGACTAACAATGAACAGGTGAAGCGAATCAAACCAGTTGAGCAAATGAACAGGAAACAGGAAGTTTAACAGAAAACACAAGGGAGGAAACAACAAAATAAAGTAGGAAAGCAATACTAAACATGAGAGGACAACAAACGAAAATCTAGAACCATGACAAAAACTTACAAAAAGTATATAACAATATAGAAAGTGTTGATAATGGCATCCTTTTAGTACATACCTAAAGCTAGTTCAGGAGGAAGAGCAGTTGCTGCCACCTGGAAAGTCGGGTGATCGATTCCAGACTTCCCTTGATTACATGCCAAAGTGTCCTTGGGTAAGACTCTGAAGCCCATGTTGCTCCCTGATGTGTTTACTGTGGTATGAATGTAAACAACAGGTTAAATCACTCACCTAGTATATATCACTAGAAGGGCCATATGAGTGTGTGTATGTATGAGTGAATGTGACATGTAATGTCAAAGTGCTTTGATTGTCAACATACAGTATGGCTGGAAAAGCGGTGTACAGTCCATTTACCATTTTAGTTTCAACTCTAGCTCCCCTGTCTTCAAGGAAATGTAGATTTAGTTCCAACTCAAACTTGCTTTGTTTTTCCAATCTCTTGCTGTCACTTCATTGACCGCAAACCAAATCAACGGATCAGCAGACAACTGTTATCAGCAAAATATTTCAGACAAACTAAATGTGAACTTCCTGATCTGTCCTGGAAAGCAGACAGAATTACTAAGCAACCATGACAGAAATATCACAGCATTTAAGGGCTCAGAGGGCCATTTAGATTTCCCTTAGAAGCTGGTAATCTCCACAAACAGAATTAAATTAAATCAGATGTTTGACATACAAACAGTACCAAAACATCAGGTTTTGCAGGTTGTTTGCAGCTTGTCTGTATGACAATGGTATAAAAAAAATAAATACATGTTGGCCAAATAAAGCCTGCTTCGATCACTCTCTGAAGCACACCATGTTTTCCCATTATTTTTATTAGTACATGGCAACATTGTTCAAAAAGGGACATAGTGACAGACAAGTTTGTAATGTTACTATATGGCTTTGTTCATTGAAGCCATATAGTGCTTTTCAGGATATATTCCTCAAATATTAGTCAGCACAGTAGGGGTCTTGCAGGTTTTTTTATCTTACTGAGTGATGCTGACAAGTTTGCTTGGGCTCTTGTTGTCTTTCCTTACAAATTTTGGCCATGTCCACATTGTAACCAAAACCTTTTTCCCATGTGTGGCCCATGTATGATTTGTTCTTCTTATAATAGTCTGAAAAGCACAAATCCAATACAATTCAAACCTGAACCAGGCCTACTTTAATATGTGGTAAATATCGGATCAGGTGGCCTCAGTCTGAGCAGTCATGTGTCAATTTCATCCAACTTTGACATCACTGAAGTGATACGGACGTCCTGATTCCTACACTGGAGGAAGTGGGATATGATGGAAGATCAGCTGCAAATAATTGAAAAAGCAAAACATTTTTCCAGCTCTGATAGCACCAGAACTTCAAAATTGGAACACTAACGCTTCTATGTACAGTATGGGATATGCTTGGTCACCTTAAATATCCCACTGTGTGGGATACTCCTCCTACGGTGTGTGGCTCATGATGGTGATCGCATTTTAGTTACAATATGAGCAACGACATGAAAACATGAACACATCTTTTTACACGAGTCTTGAATGAGCTTTATGCCACTCTGCTGAGCCAAAGCTAAACTCCCATTGTGGATTTTTTATCTTAACTCCAGAGCCTGGCTTTTTTCCCCGGTCCGCTCTGACACAAACATATAAATATGAGTTACTAAAAAGGGATAATAAAGAAAGTGAGGCAGTTTCATGAAGCTACAATTTATATCTCCTGCATAGGCAGCACTTTTAAAGAGACTCTACTTTAATAAATGAAATAGAAATAACAAAACGTATTTTAGAAAAGCTCAGGACCTCTTACAAGGAGCCAAGCCTCTGCATTAACTCTCTAATTGATTTTTGTTAAAAAATGAAAGTACAATTTGGGTGAAAAGACCACACTCAGTCCATTTGATGTGTTCAGTGTAGTTTAAAAGGCCTTGAAATAATGTTACTTTGTCTGTAGCCACTAAGGGAATCCATAAAATAGAACTTGTAAAAGCTCTTTTACTCTGCTTTGCTACAGTGTCAGGAGAGCGGCTGTAAGAAGGGAATGATGTAGAGATGAGAGCAGAAAGGGCTTTGTTTCTGGCTCATTTTCTAAGCCTGAACTATCTCAGACAGTAGTAAATTTCAATTTGGAAAGTACTTCACACTGAGGTACGCTGTAAGATTATGAAGTTGGAAGAGACTCTCCATAGGTATTTATCTTTATACCGACAATGTTTTGGTGCTCAGGCCTTCAACAAGATAAGCAATTACCAGACGGTAGCAAGTGAACAACTAAAGCAGCTGATACCAACCAAACAGGGTTGGTTTGGTACAGAGTTTGGAGACTAAGCATTTTTGGTCAAACTGTTTTGTAATAAAACAAATGACTGGAGAAATGATTTTTATATCAGCTTTTCTTTCAAAACGGTTCAGTTAATAAAATAGGAGGTAAAAGAAAAGTGCAAACTAAAATAAGCACAGAGGGCTGGATTGGGATTAAAATACAGTATTAGTTACTTTTACTCCAGTCTCATTTAGTTTTCCTTTAATATTTCTTCATCTTTTAGACTGTTTCATGTCAGTATTTTGATCATATGTAAGATAAACATATGAGTGATGCATTTTGCCATAAATCCACTGTTTTTGGCATATAGGGCCTTGCTGCCCAGCTCACTTCCTTATCATCCTCATGGTGAAATTAATCTTAAGTTTCAGCTCTAATGTTATTATATAATATGATTGCTTAGAGAAAAGCACAAGTAACAATCATTCATAATTTTTCCCTCAAATAGATTAATTTCTTTTTCATACATGAACATACTGATCCCTGCTATTTGTCAGATCCTGCAACCATGGAAGGTCATAGAGCTCATGCTGGGTCTTTTTTGATCCATGGCCAAGACAAATATTTTACTTGTAATGGTTGGAAGTAGGGAGATGTTAGATATGAAACTCTAGCCTATAAATCACTCAATGATGTTTTCTTTGTCCGAGTGCCGGCTCAGTCAGGGTGTTTCAGTCTCGTCATTCAGATGCCACTCTGAAAAATTTGCTGTTCAACAAAATTGGAGGCGATATCAATCTTCATGAAATTGTTTCAAAGAACAAAAAGTATTTACTACATGTTTTACAAAAAAAAAAAAGTGTTCATTTATTTCATAGGCTACTAAAGAAAACAATAGACCAACTACATTCTTGAGCAACTAGACTTAATATAAAGACATAATTGTGTTCTGATTATCTAATAACAACTTTTACAAATCACTGATGCAACCATGTTATCATATTTCTTTCAATTCAGTTAACAAATAATACCAAAGTGTGTTAGACTGATTATGGCTATGATTTTAGATTGTGTGTGTGTAGATTGTACCAGTCTCAAGTTTGTTCATACCAAAGTCTTACGCAATCTGCAGGGGTACACACACTATCTGTCTCGTGTCGAATCTCCTAGGGTTTACAACCCTCGCTATCATTTACGAGGAAAGAGCTAGAGCCAGAACATGCCACATTCATCAGAACAAAACCTCTTTCTATACTCCTAAAAATGTCTGATGGTGCATCCAGTAATAACAGATTTTTCTGGAGGTTAATTTGTCGGCAAGCCATCCGTCAGGATACGCACACTGCTATCTTTGAACAGAGGATGCTTGTCCTCAAAACTCACCACATCTATCAGCATCAGTCCTCCAATCACACACTTAGTAATGTTTGATTGTGGTTTGTATGATAACACACTTCCTAGTTAATTTTGGACTGATGTGGACAGAATATGATGCAGAATCAGTGTAGTTGTTATTTATTAATAAGAGTCTTTTTCTTAAAGGGTTCTGACAAACATGGGCCTTTTTATCTTTCGTTAACTCAGTTTCGTAACGAAAACAAGGTTTTCTGGTAACTGTTCTGTTTACATGTATTTTAAAGCATTGATTTTCAATTGCGTATGCTTCTTGTGATAAACATGGATACAGCATTTTACATTTTTCTTCTTTCATTAATCAATCAATATGTTAAGATGACTCTGCATATATAGATGTGATAATTGTGTATCCGATATTCACTTTGTGGTGTGGTGCAGTAGATCTTTATTTTCATGCAGCAGCCGCTTTAAAATGTGAAACAACATTGTAATTACTACAAATGTATCCAAGCTTAACTTGCAGATCACATATTTTGCTGTAGACTGAACCCATCTGTCGCCTGAGCTAGTGTAATTTAGGGAATGAAACATGTAAAGATCAAACTGAGTAGAGACATGAACACAAATTATTGTGACAGTGACAATTAAAGAGAAAACTGAAATCAAGTACTTCAAGACAACGACACTGAATATAAATATATAAAAAAATTGAAGGCAAATTCTTTGTAGTTTTTGAAATCCAGAAAAGGGTTTTGAAGTGCATATGATGTGCAAAATATGATTTCTGTTCTGAGTTTCTTCAAAGCTTTTTAACCTTAATTTAACACAATTTACATCATTTTATGATCATTTTCTTTATTTTTCTCTCAGCAATGGTGGCCAGCAGGGTGGAAGAAGAAGCTCGGTGTCCCCTTGGCCAGTTCCCATGTGGGAACATGAGTGAGTGTCTCCCTCAGGCTTTGCATTGTAACGGACACAAAGACTGTCCCAACGGAGCTGATGAATACCACTGCGGTAAGTGTAGAAAAAAGTATAAAATAATAAGGAAAAAAAGTTGATCTTGTTGACTTTTTTTCAATTTTTTCGAATATCCATGAGGGTTTCTCTGGCAAATGCCTTAAAACCAAACTTCCCTTCCAGTATACTGTGTGCTGATATTGTCTGTTTCCAGTGGAAATATCACTTTAGCCAAAACCAAAAAAACTTTAGACAAGAAAAAAAACATCAAACGCAGTATTAGATATCTGTTTCACAGAAATGCTTCTGATGGGAAATGTCTAATTGCTCATTTCTACATTCTTCTAAAAGTTTAAAATATTGTTATCTCAGTTGTGCTCTCAAAGTTATTCCTACTGTACAAGCAGCAGAGCCTCACAAATGAAGGAGAGTCTTAAGGCAGGATGGACTTTTAGATAAAATAGCAAACATGGCCTTGATTAAGAAACTGAGGAATAACACTGGAAGTAGAAATAAGAACTTTAAAGGTGACTTAACAACTAGACATTGGTTAATATTTGTTTTATTGGCCTGTGGCTCACTGGTTTTCATTTCAAGCTATAATTTGTGTTACTTTGTCCAACCCTGCACCCATCAGCTCGGTTATAGGCTCATTTACAGTGAAAACGCATGCCATCAGAGCCCATCGAACACAGTTGTAATTCCATAAACGTTTTACAAATGCTAACTTGATATATCAAGCAAAGACAAAAGTACGCCTTTGAAAGCTGCTCTCTCCAGTCGTAGATGAAAAGGCTGCACTTTTGCAGATTAGTGAGACTACATCAAAGCGAGCTTTCAGTGAACAACAACCTCCTGAGAAATCTCATAAGCTTATAGCTGGCAGGTATAAAAGCGGGCCACTGGAGTCATTCTGGTCGGACTGTTTCAATTTCATGATGCAGCAGTGAAGAAGCGCTTGAATAATAATGAAAGAGTTATTTTTTTTTTAAAAAGGGCGTCATACCTATAAGTAATGGATTATATCAGTGCTCACGAGACAGATTTTATGTCCCAGTAGATGTATTAGTTAAGTAAAGGTAAATGTTGAGATTTTCTCCTGGGTTTTGTGTTTATATAGAATTCTGGATCACTAAGTCTTCTGTTTGTCTGTTTTATTCACTATTCATTATTTACTGCACATCATGTCTCATGGCATCCATATTGCTTTGCCAACTACTGCCAGCATGGAACAGTATCTCACTGCTTGCAGCTAAACTGGTAAACCAAAAGGTTGGGGATGCCAGAAAAACGGGACGTAATGTGACAACAGCGCATTTCTCGGCATGAAGACTCCAGATCTGAATCTTGTTTAGAAAACCAGATTGTGTCCATGTATCTGCCTCAGAAGTTTTACTGGGGAAACATTAAGGGTAGAAGATATTTAATCTTTCTAGTTTCGTTGTACATCGAACAGCGTCTTCTGAGTTAAAATGAGATGTAAACTCCAGCGGTGTAAATTCACAGCTGGCACCGCTTCTTTTGAAGTGGATTTTCTTCGCTTCATAAACATGTTGCATGACGTCCAGAGCTCTATAAAGTTATCTTGACCTTTATGTGCTGAGTTCACGTACGTAAATAAATTAAGTCACTTTGACTTGACCACATTCAAAGCATTCAGGAATGCTTCTTGGGAAGCCAAACAGTTTATTTTTTAGCTTTTCAGTCCATCTTACTGCTCTCCCATTGCTTCTCCGCATCTTTGGCTAATTATGGTGGGAAAAACCCTCTCTGTGCTGTCTACACTAACTGAATTAGACGATCAAAGCAGGCCAGTGGGATTGAAAGGCAAAAGATTAAAGATTAAACACTTGTTCGAAAACACTACATGTCCTCACCAATGGTTTCAGAGCTGTTGTTTTACATTATCATCTATAACCAAGCTTCCTTCTTAACATTTCTAGTGCATTTCCAGTTTTTTTATGTCAAGCATTTTAATCTTTAGGAGCAACATTAAACCAAAAGACAAAATCACCTTCTTAACTCAGTCAATGCTCAGTCATTGCTGTACTGAAGCAACTTTATACAAGTTTCTGGACTTGAACTGTGTGCTTCTGATTCACTGTTTAGCCCTGATAACTGGTTACCACGGTTACAATAATTTCAATACAACTTAAATTAGCCTATGTAGTTTATATATTTCTTACTTTTCCTTCTTTTTGCCATCCTTACGTAATGCATGAAAAATGACAAATGGCTGTCTCCCACAGGTCCCGCCTGCTTCTGATGATGGTAGTGACTATAAACTGGATACTCAACAGCATCCCCCGATATAATTTAAGTCACTTATGGTGTTTTTATGATCGCTTTTGTTATTTGTCACTTTTTCTATCTAATTTGTCACATCACTGAAAATGTGTTGTGAACCACCCTGTCAAACATAAAAGATTCAAGTAATTGCTGAATGTACATGACAATGTTCCCAGGATAAATGCAGTGTTTTCATCTATGAGACATTAGTGCTGTGTCCTCGGAGGATGCTAACGATCTAAGACCAACTTTAATTAACTTCACTGAAAGAAACAGCAGAGCTGAGCTTGTTTTGACGTTTTAGCCAATCTGTGTGGATGTGAACCGTAACGAAACAGTGATGATACACAAAACCCTGTGTCCTTTTTCTAGCTGTGGACGAGTCTTGCTTTGAGAGGTCAAGTGACTAGAACAAGCACTAGACAAGTACAGTCCATTCATGTGGCCTGATTGATGGCCTGATACCAACCTTACACACACACACACACACACACACACACACACATACAGAGCTAAAAGGTACAACTGCGGAGTTTATGGCTAATAAACTTGTAGTTTAGTTTATAATATCACAGTACTGCGGAGTAAGGGAGGGAGGTTTAAATTCTTAGTCTGCTCCATCATGGATTAGGTGTTTCGGACCCACCCAGCCACACACACACACAAACACACACACACACACACACACTCACACACACACACACACAAACACAATGTCTTTTTTGTTCTTTACAGAAATTCAGAGTTGCTCCCTTTCTTAATTCTGCTCCGACTTACAGCTGACTTTCCTTAAGATGATAAGTAGATATATGTAACCATAGGCGTATATCCAGATGTGGGCTGAGCCAGGCCTTTTAGATGAATAAAATTAGTTTTTTTTTAGTCAGTTCTCAAGATGTTGTGATGCCCACCCCACATGTGTGCATTTGATCAGTTGCTTTGTAATTCTATCTCTTGAACAACAGCTTTTCTTTTAGTGCGTTTAGCTTTCTTATGCATTTAAAAGTCTCTGAGGTTACAGCTCAAACTCATCTCCAAAAACAGGTAAAGAAAAATACTGGAAATGCCTGAGACACTTACTTGTCATGCAGGATTGTCTTCCTTTACATAACCACAACAATGTGACACACATTGATTTGTGGTAGATTTCTGAACCTTGAAGAAAGGCCGGGCACCTGCCGGGATTTATCAATCAGAGAAATATTGCCTTTTGAAGGGGAGGATTCCTTAAGAGACTTGGTTTTAGACACAATGTTTAAATGATGATTCAGTAATTAAGTCAAAAATGTGAGAAAATGTTACAGCATGGAGAAGTCTCCCATGAGATCCACAAGACAAAACGAAAGCAGGTGAATGGGTTGAACGAAGATGTCTTGGGTCCAGATTCTGCTCAGTGCCAAAGTTAATCTCTTCTAAATGAGGCCATACCCAAGTTCTCCTAAAGTTTACATGCAAAAGCAGCATCAGATTGCTGTAAATGCTCATGTAGGTGAGCCTTTTCTATCTGAACCCAACTTTATTGAACTCTGCTGACTGTGCTAAATCATCAGAAAGATTATTGTTATTTATTGCATTTTATTGTAATTTAAATATATCCTTTGCCCGCTGTATTCCCTATTGTAAGCAGTAAAACATATGATTGAATTTTATCCATGAAGTCGGAATCAAACCCGGACCATCTGATATATGAAACCTGGGGCCAGATTTGATTCGTCAGATTATTCAAACCAGTGTGCAGCCAGGAAAACAGAGTCACAGACCATAATGGCGCTGCTTATGGAATATTCTGTGTCATTTTCAACATTATTTTCATAAGAACTGAAACATTCACTCCATGAGCTACCAGACAATCTGAGCTCCTCCATATTCCACTTTGTCTTCAGAGGTCAGTTATCCATTAAATATAAAGAAGTTATTTTATGGAACGGGTTCATCATCTGGCTGACGGACCCTCATTGTCAGTATGCAAAAAGAAAATGAAAGCTCTTCTACGCTCATTGGAATTGTGGAAAGTAGTTATTCTGTTGCCATTGTAATTTGACTCCTTTTGATGCATGTCTTCATTTTTTAGTTGGTTTCTTTGTTTTAACTATTTGCATATATCATATTCTTTGTTCTTATTAATCTATTTTATTTTTAAATATCTTGATAAGCCTTCCTAGGTTTTTTTACCTCTCCAGCACTGACACTTACATTTTAATTTCTTTTCATGTGATTTATTTTCTTTTCTTCTTTTTAGTATACACAAAGAATGCATTGTTGTCTATTAAAGCGCAAATAAGGGGGAAACAATGTGGCCACAGGCGGTGAACACAGTACCAATAAAAAAAGACAAGGCATGGCTTCGACTATTGGAAATAAGAGTCATATCATGTTTGATAATATAATCATATGCATCATTACCTACTTTTTGACTTACTCTGTTAAAGTTTATGTCATAAAATGACAGACTGTAGGTAAAGCTTGGCAGATTTCTTTATACAGTATAGCACATTTCATGTAGAAGACAATTCACTGTGCTTTATGACGAGGTGCAGAACGGTCACTAAGATCATCTTGCTCCCCACATTTCTTATCGTAATATCCTCTCTGGGCCTTCTGACCTATATGCATCGAAACAGTCCATAAAGGGCAGAACAGTAACCATTTTCTGGTTTCTTCTTCCCAGGTGACAACATCGGATTAGCAGACTTAATCGGGGAAACCCTTCAGAACCGGCCTGTGATGCCTCCCTTCCTGAATGAGTGCTGTAAGTCTGCATGCATTGTTTGTGCCTTCTAGTTCTTAGTTTGTGGATTTCCTTTAAGCACAAGGCCAAATATTTCTATGATTAAAATTATAGTTAATTACAAAACTATTATTGAGAAATTCCCAGCTAGACCACAGTGAACTGTGTCAGAGGTGGTTGGGGTAGAAGACTATGCAACCCCTGCAGAGTCTCTGACTGTTTTTTTATACTTGTGTAAGTTATTGTGACCATTTTGCCTGTTGGTAAAAACAAATGTCCATAAAAAACAGAAGAAGCTGGTTGAGATTTGTAGATTATTGCTCAGGTTATATTTCCAAACGTGTGGTATTGCCAAAATTACACATTTTTATGTATCACTAACAGTACTCAGCGTATTTGATAAGGTCAATATCTATCTTATAGAAATAGAAAATCATGAATACCTTGTTAAAGATTCACAGTTGGGCCAAGAAAGTTTTCATGCTAGGTCACATCAGGTCATTGATACGTGAGTATGAACATGTACATGTGTTTATGTGTAGTTTTGCAGGAGTATCCAGAATGTTGTGACTGCATCCAAACAGATGTTGAGTGTGTAGAGGTCAGCCTTCAGGATGTTCCTGTGCTCTCTCCAAATGTTACCTGGCTGTAAGTGTCCTCTGAGTCTCTAATCTCTTTTTTTTTTTCCAAATTCCTTTCATTTTGTGAACTTTTAGTACTCCTGTGTTCTAGTGTGAATTTCTTAAAAATGATCACATGGTCTAACTGGGCTCAACAAGTGTTTTGTTTCCATTGTGCTGACTAAATTCACTTCAACAAGTCCTTCTGAGCTCCATATTAAGGTTATTTAATTCAGGACCTGAAATGAGCTTTGTAGTCGTGGAGATGAAGTTAACAACAGAGGAGTTCGGCATCAAAACATTCAGTGTGTAATCCTGTTTGACACTTGATCAGGTTAACAATAATTGCAGGATGATGTGATTTTAGGTAACTGCGTCTACATCTGGTTTTATATACAGAAGTTGTGAGATTAATGAAAGTGTTTTTCAGATGTTTCTGCATGTTTTGTGAAAAATCTTTTCTCTGAAGAGATATCTGCGCAACTTTTTTACATCTTTTCATTTACTATTTGCTTTTATTCCATGCAGTCCGTTAGAAACTCAGCGCCTCATGCACTTACCATAACTTGGTTCTACGAATTTTGCGTTTTTATGTGTTTATGTGATTTTTACATAGGACTTGTTGGACACTTGTTCTCACACACGCGCACATACGGCACTAACACACACACACACACACACACACAC